>JBBMOE010000024.1:6228833-6339030 GCA_037975065.1 Chaetodon trifasciatus | reverse complement strand
GAGGGGAGGCGGGGGAGGGGGAGTCCCACACTGGATTCCTGGAAGCTGAGTGGATTGCAGACTCTTCTCACAAGGTCAAGACTTCAGAGGATGTGACTCACTCCAAACCCTGGCTGCCTCCTCTGAAAGGAGAAGAAGGAGGGGGAGGAGGGAGAGAATCAGATGCTGCATGAAGACAAAAGTTTGCTTTTAGAAAAGACACAAAGAGAAAAAAAAAGCCATCTAACCTGTGTGGAAATGAGAAAGATCAACACTCACATGTGCACTGAAACAGGTTTCGCTTGTGGTAGTTATTCCTGCTGGCTGTTTACAGATCCACTTCTAAGACTTCTGCAGTCTGACTTCAAGTGAGAATCAAACATTCAGTCTTTCAGGGCCAGATTTCCTCTTTTTCTTAGTATCCCTCCACTGAAACAGTGAGGAAACAAAGAGGAAACGACACAAGTCGACTTCATTTGACAAACTCTTTCCTTTTTCCTTCCACCAGCTGGAGGAATGATCCCAGCAAGCAAAACCAGTTTAAAGCCACATGCGGGCATGTGTGCGTGTTAAGTGTGGTCTGAAGCCTCTTCATGTCTTATTTTTAAAAAAACAGTCCAAAACCCCAAAATATTCAATTTACCATCATTTATGAGAAGTGAGGCAGTAAAGTCTCACACGAGAAGCCAAAACCATCAAATATTTGGCATTTTTGCTTGAAAAACGGCTGAAATCGATTAGAAAAAAGGCTGCAGATCATTTAATGTCAGCTAAAAATCAACTAAGGGTCTCAGTTCTACCATCATCATCATCTTGAAACACATTCTTCATCCTCTATTGTCCCCTTCACCACCATGTTTGAGGCGGTGCCCTGAGGCCCTCTGGGATAATTAGAGTCCAGCTCCGTGGTGGCCCCTGAAGACTTTCAGCTCCATCAGTGTCACATCTCTAACAGTGAGTCGGTTTTAATCCCAAACACATGACGGCCGTGCAGAGGGGCTCGACCTCCTCATCTCACCTTAGAAATTCCCAACAACACTCGGGATTCCTGAGAATTTCCAGCTGAAGGCAGAACTTTCTTTCATTTTCTTTTTGGGTCTTCTTCTGGTTCAGCAGGGAGGACTTCTTAACCTCAACTTTACTTCCTCTTGGCTGACACATCAGCACTTAAAGGTGAAGAGAGTGCAGTCTCACGTTCAGGAACTTTTACAATCAGCCAATTATTCTGCCGCTATTTTAATAACAAATTCAATGATCGGCTTCTTTAATATGAGGATTTGATGCTTTTCTTTCTCATCTATGTAAGTTAAGTCAATACCTTTGAATTCAGGACATATGAAGACGTCACCTTGGGCTCTGAGAAACTGTGGTGGACATTTTTCACAATTTACTAACTTCAAACAATCTGCAGATATGTTGATAATGGCAGTAATCATCCGTTGCAGGCCTTCTGTCTTTATTACAGACAGTGCTGGAAGAAGTACTCAGATCCTTTATGTAAGTAAAGATAGCAGCAGTGCAGTGTGGAAACACTCTGGTATGAGTAAAAGTCCTACAATCATAACTTTACTTGAGTAAAAGTACAAAAGTATTCGTATTAAAATACACTTCAAGGTCCAAAAGTAGAAGTACTGATGCAGCATGACACATTTTAGAATAATTTATATCAAAGCACCAGATTATACTGAAACCTCATCTGATGAAGGTGCAGCTACTTTTAAATACTTCATGTACTGCTGGATGGCTTAATCCATAAAAATACTGCATCATTTATTCTTCTTTTTGTATTAATACAACACATAAGCATTAATAAGATGACTACAGGTGTCAAAATAAATGCAACCTAGTGAAAACTTTCCTCTGAGATGTTGTGGAGTGGAAGTATAAAGTAGCAGAAAATGGAAATACTCAGAATACAAATAAGTACAGTACTAATGTACACGCACGTACTGACAACGACCACTGATTACAGCCTGGCAGTGCACAGGTCTCTACATACATGTCTCAGCCCATACGACACAGCTACATGTACGTAGCGTAAAGGCTAACCCATGAGCTGCACAGACAAACACACACGTCACAGTTCAGGCAGGGACACACTCGTCAGGCTGCTCATGCGGCATGAAGTCATGAGCGTAGATCAGCATCTGAGTCGTGACTCACGGCGTCATTAGCAAAGAGAAAGGATGAGTCCTGTCATATTCAGAGGCGCCCAGTCATGTTCCCACAGAAACCAGTTTGAGCGTTCACATAAAGCGCCTCCTGAAGATACAGCTCGAACTCCTGATGCAGACCTCTGCTCAGACGCTCCAGTGAAGAATGCCGTTCAGTCAAAAAACCTCTAAATCAGATCTGTCTTGTCTCTTTACGTTGGCTTTTACATGCTTTTATTTTTCTCTCCTGGTCTTTTGTAATGCTGACATCAGTCAGAGCTCGCTTCACTGACTCCAGCTGAACCAGAACGACTCCCGCATCAGCCGACTCACACTCAGTGCTGATTCTAAAACTTTATTGATCCTTTTAAAGCGTTAAATGG
Organism: Chaetodon trifasciatus; assembly: GCA_037975065.1. Classification (NCBI taxonomy): domain Eukaryota; kingdom Metazoa; phylum Chordata; class Actinopteri; order Chaetodontiformes; family Chaetodontidae; genus Chaetodon; species Chaetodon trifasciatus. The sequence continues at coordinate 6,336,515 of JBBMOE010000024.1, read as the reverse complement.
CCTCGATCCAGATTATATGAAGGATTTATTGACTCGCTCTGTGGTCAGTGGATGCAGCTCTGCTGGGTGTTCCTACATCCCTGCTTTGGTCCATTTGTTCTTGTGCTGTTGTCTTTGGTTCCTATTTGCTATTTTGTTCATAAAGAACTTTGTAACGTTGTTAAGAAAAGTGTTATAGAAGTAAACTTTCTCATTATTGTAACAGACTGCTGACATCTTCCCACACAAACATCAAACAGCCTGTTAATCCAGTTACAGTCCGTCTGTCCAGCCGTGCTCCTCTTTGTTGTTTGTTCTGACATTTATCATCAACCTGCATCTGTTCGGTGCATTCTCGCTCAAAATTCAACACAAAGAGAACCACAAGTCCAGACAGAGATAAAGTAAACGTGCTCAAATTCCTCTCGTGTTCGTACAAGAGACTTTTGTAATACTCAGTTCATGTCGTAACATCTTCGGTTTGGGCATGACCTAGAAAAGAGTGCAGATTTTACACATCATGATCAGTATAAAGGTCACAGGAAGTACCAACAAACAGGAAGTGCAGTGTCTTCTTTGGCTCTAGAGGACCTTCGTTAAGTCCGGTGATGTCGTCAGGTTTGGGAATCAGGGACGTCTAACACGAAGATGCTATTGGCTGCATTTTGGGAAGTTTGATCAGATGTTTTGGAGGCATACAAACGAATAAAACCCTTTTTAAAACAGAGTCAGTATCCACGTTAGCCGCTCTGAGAGGCTGTAACGCTTATTGCAAAGAAAACTAAACTGCAGATTGACGCGTGTGTGGCAGCGTTCATGTGTGAGGATGGTCAGCAGAAAGGTCGACATATTAAATCTCCTGTGAGGTTCATGACATCATATGTAGAGCTGAGATGAGCTGGAGACATGACATTTATCTGACGTATATTTACTAGTTAGTTTACAAAATAAGATTTTATTAAAAAAAAAAAAAAAAAAAAAATCTAACAAAATACGACACATTGTCAAAGATTAAACCAGTGGTTTCCAACTTTTTCAGCGTGTGACTCCTCATATAAAAGCAGGGTCTATTTCGGGCCCCTTTATATATTACATTTTCCATATTTCCCCTTTAAACTTCTCATATGATCTTCATTCAAATAAGTGTTTGAAGTAAAATCATCTAATATTTTACAAAAAAAAAAAAAAAAAAAAGCAAAGATAGGAGAAAAGTCGTAAAGTTACACAAATTTGTCTTCAGAACTTTGTTTTTCTTCTTTTGGAGCTGACCCTTTGGTTGGGAATCAGTGGACTAACCACCACACTGTGTATAAAGGTGCTAAAAGTAGCTCCACCTCCAGCAGTAAAATGTTGTTGTTTCAGAATTAACTGGGACTAACACTAATGATTATCTTCACATTTACAGGATTCATCGTTTAGTCTATAAAATGTCACAAATTGTGAAAAAGGCTCATCATAAATTCCCATCAAATTGCTTTTGTCAAACCAACAGTCCCAAACACAAAGACTCTCCATTTACCAACATAAATGACAAAGAAACACAGCAAATCCTCACGTTCAAGAAGCTGGAAGCAGAAAATATTTGACAATTTGCTTAAAAGACGTCTGAAAGAATGAATCAATTAATTACATTTCAACAGACTGATGGATTGATAGATTGGTGCTCTGGCATCAACAATTATTAATGTAACACATATTATCAGTCACTGAAGACATTTAGCTGCAGAATCAGTACTTTTACTCTGAATATTTGCTGATGATACTCATCGATGAGATGAATTCTACTCATGGAGGATCTCTGATAGTAATGGAGTATTTCTTCAATAACGTGTTGCCACTTTTACTTGACTAAAGCATCTCGGGACTTTTTCCACCACTGCTTCACGAGACCAAATATAATCAGATAAATCAAGCACCTGACTGCAGACAGGTGACCCCACCTGACCGTGAGACAGCTCAGGTGAATACTGACTCACAGTCTTGTCACGACACAAAAGTGCTGAACTATGATAAATCTGGTCAACTCATGTTTCCTGTTCACACCTTCATTAACGGCTCATTCTCATCTGAGCAGCGACAGGAAGTTTGTCAGTCTCACTCACCTTAGCTTGACTTAACAATGTCCTTCCTCGGCCACCGTCCGGTAGTTACTAACACTAATGCCACTTAGACTTAGCTATCCGAGAAGCGGCTGATCACCGTGATCGCATTCCTTCCGCCTCTGATAAACACGGAGGTAAATATTAAAACGATATTCGGTTAGGAAGGGAAAATTTACACTAAACCTTTTCACTGTTAAATCAACTGAAAATATTTCACCACAGTTTCTATTAGCTGGTGACTTTGACGGTATCTAGTTAGCGAAATGTTTGTAAAACTGACTGCTCGCGCTCAGTTGTATCCTTCCGCCAAGTGGTGGCCCATTAGCGGATTAATATCTGAACTGAGCTGTTCTGCGGTCAGAGGTGGGATTTTACGGCTGCTTCAGACGCACCTCCGCCAGCCAGGTAAAATACAACCAAGTAAAATAAATAAAACAGGTAAAATATATTGATAGCACACGCAGGGACGTTTGGAGTTAAAGCACAAGAACAGATGCGTAGTTAGATGTACCCTAAGAATTAATCAAATAAAAAAAAATTCATGACAATAAATATTATTTGATTACATATATAGATATATAATTTTAAAAACTTAAAAACTGCAGGCAAAAATGGCATAAAATAAAAACAGATAAGCCTGTATAATCAACCTTGATGATCTAATAAAGAATTTCTGCCCACAAAAGCGCATTTTGTTAAGAAAACCAAATTCTACCAGAAAACTTTGATCAAAATTTGTAGTAAATGAAATGAAAAGGTGCATTGAAACCGTGCAGCGCTCCAGCAATTAAGATTTTATTCACACTGTAATTCTGTTGTAATATTTTTTTGTATTGTTGGAATTATTAAGTTTTGCAATTAAAGTTTAAAAAGAAGATAATTTTACACTCTCACCAGACAACATAACGAGTTAATAAACTCAGACCTTTTCTGTGATTTTATTTGACAAATACTGTGAGAAGCTTTCCTGCCTTTTGTACCTTTTTTGAGGAACTAAAACAACTTTCAGACATTCTTAAGATATGCATGAATCCATTAGTGACAGAGCTCCCACTTGTCCCACAACAGGATATCCAGTGTGAATCCCCAGAGTCCGAGCGAAGTCTTCATCGGCGTATTGCAGGTCAGCTGCAGGTCTGTCAGGACTGCTGCACAGCATTTTGTGAATGTGAGTTTCTGTTGATAATGCATTTCACGGCTGTGTGGAGATTTTCTGTCACTGGAGAAACAACAGTTTGTTTTTTATTTTAACTGATTCAGCCCACCAACAATTTCATTTACAAACACAGAATCATGATCAAATTCTATGTGCATGTTGTTTGATCAAGTCATTTTTTAGGTGACAAAAGAGTTCAAAGTTGACATTGAACTGATTACAATGATCCTCACGGACAAGTTTTAGGAATGATCAGCTTCAAAATGCTAATGTCGCTGTCAGTTGTGTGCAGGACTGTTCTTTGCAGAAAAACAAAAGACAAACATTAGTACAGCCTCTCTTTTCATTCCCTCTGGCCTTTTGAAGTGTAACTTTCTGCACGGTGATGAAATATAACTGACCACTACCGTCCACCAGGGGGCTCCACCAGCTGAACCTGCACTTGTTGAGGCCCTGAACCTCTCCTTCCTCTTTTCAGCTTTTCATCCTCTTCACTCTGGAAAAGACTAAAAGAAATCACCTGAATTCCAAATGTTGACTCCAGAAGGGCAGGACAATTATCTTAATCATTAACTGGAGAAAAATGTCAAATTAATGAAACTCTCGCCAACGTTCAGTGAGGACGACTTCTTCTACTTGCTTTGGGGCATCCTCATAACTTCCTGGCTGTCGATGAAGATATCAGCTGGTCTCATCAGCTGGTCACAGTTTGTAATGGCATAGTGAGACACCTTCTTATATGAATATATATGATACTCTCTGCATTCAACATTCACTACGTTCATGTTGCTGTTATGTACGCCCTTCCACCTTCCCGTCACCACCAGTCTTCAGATTCTTCAGCTTCATTTCATTTCATTAGCCGATCAGTCTCAGGTGAGTCATTAGCCACCATAAATGTCTGGTGTGCATGTTATAATAAACACCAACCCTTTCTTCATTCACTTGTCTCTCCAGGTTGAATTACACCATGAAGTACAAAGCAGACCCAAGTAACACTAACCAACAGTTCCTTGAGCACCAGAATTTCAACCTCATTCACCTTCATGTTGAAATACTTTTGACAAGGAGAATTAATGAGGCATCTCAGGAAAACTAATTTGAACCACTGAATTTAACTTGCAATCATATTTTATTTACAGGCCAATAACAGCTGAGTCAACACCAAACCTGACTGGGTTAGGCCTCAGCTCTTCTCAGACTGTGCAGGTAAAAAACAAATCACGCCTTAAAACAGATGTGACATCTGTAAATGGTGCACTGAAGCACCTGATGTTGAAGTCATTTGGTAGGTAAAGTACAGGCCACCTGCAGCAATTTGAAATTCACAGTAGTTTGCAGTTTCAGCCTGAGAGGAGTTCAAACATGTGTTGAACAACACTCCCCCCAAGTGGCGACAGTGAGCAGAGCAGCAAGAACATCGACCGTCAGGATATTTTAGGTCTGTAAGTGATAATGTAAACTTTAGGTTATTTAAGATGTTTAACAGTGGCTGAGTGTAGTGTGAGCAGAATAATATCACTAAGAACTGTACCGTCTGAACCTACACACACCAGTTTGACAGTGCTCGTGACAGCAGCATGCTCTCTGCATTAAAATGACAAACAGAACAATCTGCACTGCTCTAGTAAACATGCTCTCCAACAGCACAGTGGAATGAGTGTTCAAGGAAACAGTACTGCAGTCAGTCAACAAACTTTATTTTTTCCACATCAACAGGAGATCAGAATTCAATACAGTGGAATGCATGCCTGTTCAATACTCCTCTCCTTCATCATCCTCTTCTCCCAGACTATCAGTACCAACCTCCTCATAATCCTTCTCCAGAGCTGCCATATCCTCTCTGGCCTCAGAGAACTCTCCCTCCTCCATCCCCTCACCCACATACCAGTGAACAAAGGCACGCTTAGCGTACATCAGATCAAACTTGTGGTCAAGGCGAGCCCAGGCCTCTGCAATAGCAGTGGTGTTGCTCAGCATGCACACGGCCCTCTGGACCTTGGCCAGGTCTCCACCAGGAACGACAGTGGGCGGCTGGTAGTTGATGCCGACCTTGAAACCAGTGGGGCACCAGTCCACAAACTGGATGGTGCGCTTGGTCTTGATTGCGGCGATGGCAGCATTCACATCTTTGGGCACCACATCACCACGGAACAGCAGGCAACAAGCCATGTACTTGCCGTGGCGAGGGTCGCATTTCACCATCTGATTGGCTGGCTCGAAGCAGGCGTTTGTGATTTGAGCCACAGAGAGCTGCTCATGGTAAGCCTTCTCAGCAGAGATGACGGGGGCATAGGTGGCCAGAGGGAAGTGGATACGGGGATATGGCACCAAGTTGGTCTGGAACTCTGTCAGATCAACATTGAGGGCACCATCGAAACGAAGGGACGCAGTGATGGAGGACACAATCTGACTGATCAGCCTGTTGAGGTTGGTGTAAGTGGGACGCTCGATGTCGAGGTTCCTGCGGCAGATATCGTAGATGGCCTCGTTGTCCACCATGAAGGCGCAGTCAGAGTGCTCCAGGGTGGTGTGGGTGGTCAGGATGGAGTTGTAGGGCTCCACCACAGCGGTGGACACCTGTGGAGCTGGGTAGATGGAGAACTCCAGCTTGGACTTCTTGCCATAGTCCACAGACAGACGCTCCATCAGCAGGGAGGTGAAACCAGAGCCGGTGCCACCTCCGAAGCTGTGGAAAACCAGGAAGCCCTGAAGGCCAGTGCACTGGTCAGCCTGAGGACAGAGAGGGAGAGACAACGATCACATATCAGATACAGTTCTGTCTTTTCGTCTCATATTCTGGAGCAAAATCTGCTCTGACTGTACCCACCAGTTTGCGGATCCTGTCCAGCACCAGGTCGATGATCTCTTTGCCGATGGTGTAGTGTCCACGGGCGTAGTTGTTGGCAGCATCCTCCTTCCCAGTGATCAGCTGCTCGGGGTGGAACAGCTGGCGGTAGGTCCCAGTGCGCACCTCATCTGAGGAGACAGGTTGAATCACAAATGACTTGAGGGTTTGACCAAATGAACTCATGAGAAATGCATCTATCTATATTTAATGAGAGTTTACCGATAACAGTGGGCTCCAGGTCCACAAAAACAGCTCTGGGGACGTGCTTTCCAGCTCCAGTCTCACTGAAGAAGGTGTTGAAGGAATCATCTCCTCCTCCAATGGTCTTGTCACTGGGCATCTGTCCGTCCGGCTGGATTCCATGTTCCAGGCAGTAAAGCTCCCAGCAGGCATTGCCAATCTGGACACCAGCCTGACCCACGTGGATGGAGATACACTCACGCTGTGGGGAAAAAATAAAAAAATAAATAAAGTGAAGTTATTTAGGTGTTATTAAGACATGTCACACTGTAAAAGACAATTCATATGTGGGTTTTGAAACTCAAAAATATGTTATTTCAATTTCATATTTATACTGGATGAAGAAGAGGGCCTAAAGATTTATAGATTTTAATTTATACTACTCTAAATACATATAAAGTCTAAAAATATAGGCTGATAATATATACTAAACAGCTCTTGGGTTGTTTTCGTTTTAGTGGTCACAGAATTCTAACGTGATCAGCAACAACCAATCAAAGACAGTCTGAGAACTGCATTGTGTCTGCAACTGCGTTGCTATGCGACAAGCCCTTCACTCTCTCAAGCAACAGATGACGTTTGTTGAAAAAGAAGTGAGAACGCGCACAGACTGAGAAGTTCCGCGCGCTCAGAAAATGTCTCCTCTGAACCCGCGTCAGAGCGGCAGCCATCAGCGGACGAAGCGGTGTCCATCACTGCCATGAATTTTTAATGCCTCGCGCCATGCTGACAGCGCCTGTCACCCCCCGCGGATTGGGTTTCTCTGGGTGTGGGACATCTGCGGACGTGTAACGTAATGCGCATCCTCCCTCCCAGTCAACTTAACACCGATTTAACGTTACAGGCCAGCGCTGTCAGGAGACCGGAGCTCAGTCACACCGAGGGAGAGGATGAGACAGCGCGCAGTCGGCGGTTGGATCAAAGCCTTTTCATTCTGTCTGCAATCTGTTGAAAACCTCTTTTGTCTCAGTCTGTCCGCTACTCGGTCCACCCAAGACCGCCAGAACATCCCCTCACACCAAACCCAGAGCAAAACATTCAAATATAACATTTACGCCTAAAACGACTAAAGCGACGTTGTAATCCCTCAAGATCTCATTCCCATATTTCCATGAATGCTCACGTGTCCTCCTCCTCCTCATCATCATCATCCCCACAACTCGCGTCCATAAAAAGTTGAAGCAAGATGTAAACCTCTTTAAAAAGAGAAGTTCTTACCATGTTGTTGTGTTGTAGTCGTGGCAGAGGGTTGCAGAAGCTCCTTGACAGAGAGTCTTACAACTCGACAGTTATGGGGTCGATGTAAGAGAAAATGGCGCACATGAGGATGGACAGCGGTATATATGCAAGTGCAGCACTGGCGCCGGTGGCTGCTGAGCCGCTATTGGTTAATCGCCTGTCAATTTCAGGTTTTAAACTGCCTGCGGCTTTCTATTGGACGAGCGTCTCTCGCGCTACAAGGACCGCCTCTCAGACCCCACCCGATCCCGTCATCTTCTCATTGTGCTGCGAGCATGGCGCCTCTTATTGTGAGGAAAATGCTGCGTAATTTTCAGCATGCTGGTACCAGACAGGCCCCGTCTGCCACACAACCATTAAACTTCTGAAGCCAAACAGAATAACAAAAAATGAAGACATTTTAAAAGAACTGAAGAGGGAGAATCAATCAAAATAGAGTCTGCAGCTCTTGATTCTTTCTTTTATCATAGTTGGCCTCATACATAGTAACACTGATGTCTGATCACCTGCTAATACAAAATCAATTAGGCAATCAGTCAGCTCATTTTCCCCAAAATTTTAGCACCAATTTGCTTGAATTTCCAACTGATGGATGCTTCCACATTGCAGAGTTATACAAATCTTCCACTGAGATGCTGGTATCGTGATATTCTGCCTGGAAGCAATATCAACAAACAAGTGTCAGTTATTTGAACATTATTTCCAGGTAGGTTCTGTTACATTAGTTATGCTTTTTGCTCATCTTTGCTCTGACCATGTTTCATCTCTTGCATGTGATACATGTTATGTTTAATGCAGTTTGTATATAAAAAAATGTCTGTTTCCATGATGGCTGTGGATTTTAATGAGCATTAGGGCACTTGATTTTATTTCAAATCATCTGATTTTATTTTCTGTCTATCCAAGATAAAAGAGGTCAAGCTGCCCAGTCATAGATGAGGGACATGTCGGGTGCAGAGAGCCGCAGATGCCCAACCCCCAGCACTCCTCCCAAGATTTAACCGTTGCTAGGAAATGAATAATGGAGTTGCCTGGATACAGCCTGGAAGCCACATAGACCGCCTTTATCTGGTGGTCATGTGACCCGGCTTAAATGGCAGCATTAACGGGCTGCAGTGCAGCTGCCTCTGTGGGGGGATGTGAGGCGCCTCAGGCACCTCTTTTTCCAAAATCTTCCACCCTGATGCCCTGCGTCTGTGAGGAAATGCATTTGCCACCTACAGCTGCAAGTGTCCTCCTCTTCTAAAACTGATGACTAAAAAAAACATAAACTGCCATGTCAGGATGATGGGGTGTGGCCTCTGCGGCACAAGATGGAGGCCATCAATGTGGGTCAGCTCTTTTGTTCAGACAATTCATCAAGGCAGTTGCTGTTTGCATAACAGTTCGTTCTCTCTGGAGACGCTAATGTTACTGGATGTGCTCAGCAGCTCTGTTGGTGTCTCTCTTAAAAATTCAGCTTTCAATGAGAAAGACCATAAATTGTTCTTCAGTGGGCCTAAAGACCACCCCAGCAAACTAACAGGCAGTTAAATAACTTGGTTGCTATCAACAAAGCAAACTCTATGACAACAGTTGTCCCAGAGGAGGAAACGATAACTTGCTGATGGGAAGCTGATCACAGATCAGAGGGACCTGCAGCAACAGTCACAGTGAAATCAGGAGATAATTGGTGAATCATTTTGGATGCTATCAAAATCAACAATATATGACATCTGGCTGTCCTTTTGTAGCCAGTGACGTTGCGTTTTCCCCCAGTGTTTCTGGGCTCTGATGCCTTAAAGTCGATGTCACTGCTGAGCTCTTCAATCATTGGTCCAGCTGATCAGGTTCACTCATTTTAAGTCTCGACTGCATTTGAAAGATTGCCCTGACGAGTCTAAGTGTATTCCCTTGGTTGAAAACCGTTGTCTTCGTGTGTTGCTGTGTCTCCTCCTCTTGCTCATTTGCCTCTTTTATCTTTGATTCTGTTCATTGATAATGTGCTATTTCCTTTTCCTGTACATGTGTTCACCTTCTCTTTCCTTACTCTTTCTCTATTTTTCTTCTGTGTTCATTTCCCCCTGCCTTTATACTTACATAGTGCAATACTTGCTCATCAATTGTCACATTAAGAAATGGCTTAATGTATGTGTGTGTTGTATCTCTGTGTCCATGCTCTGGGATTTAATCACGAGTCACTATGTTTCATTTATGATGTGTTTCTTTTTGATTTGCACAGCCAAAATGGCCACAGGCCACGTGGACCTCCAGAGCAATATTCTCGTGAGCTCTTGCAGCGTCACACCAATCAAATAGAATATGCAAACATTAAAATATTTCAGTGTCTTCAGTCATTAATTAAATAACAATATCACAATCTTCTGCTTTTATCTGACTGCACCTGCATTAAAACATTGATCACGAGGACGCTGATCTGAAAATATGACGGAAAATACTCTTCATAACTTTGTTGGGTATCATAGTCTCTCATTGCAGGATGCAGTGCAGTCATGAAGGACCACTCCCATCTCTCTAGCATTCCCATCCTCCCTCTCTCCTCTTGGTGCGCAGCTGCTCAGACCCTCCCTGTCTCACAGCTGCTGCGGAGGAGGAGGCAGAGGAGGAGGAGGAGGAAGGGGAGTGGAGTGGAGAATGTTCCCTCAAGAAGACCTGGCTGGGAGCCATGGCTGCTTCCTGCCCTTCTCTTTCATCTCCTGCAGTTCATATTGAGTATAGCAACGCAAAAAGCTGGTTGTAAATTAAACATCACTTCCCTGCTGAATAAATGATGATGACTCCCACACTGTGGTGGGTGTTCTGACAAAAAGCATAGTGTTGGTACTGCATTGAGGACTTGATTTTCTCCTGGCTTGCAGTAAACTTGGAGAGTACTGATTGTCTGACTGTGATTGATGGTTGCCATTGGTTGCCTTTCCCTGCAGGATTCAAGGCAGCTTGAAGGGCACAGGCTTCAATAATGCAACTGCAGGAGCCACAGTGAAGAAGGACGTCAGCCAGTGCACATATCAGATGCCTCAGTACAACCATTATGTCATATAAAATGCAATTCAGGCAATTTCAGTTCCTCAATTAAGACCGAACGGGAGGAAGCACAGCCCGACCTCAGTCCGGCTGAACAGCAGAGGCACACAGAGACAGGCAGACATGCAGCCACGTGATCGGCCCACTGAATGACATCATTGCAGAGAATCTGGGACAAAGAGGGTGGAGAGCTGGAGAGCTGGCATGCCGGGTGGATACCAGGCCTCAGTGGCAATATGGACACCCGGCTGATATCAGCTCGGTGAGATGGAAGCATCTTGTGCAGCAGAAGCATTCAGCCATTTTGCATCATTTACAATGCATCAGGTGCATCAAGCTCCTGCAAAGAAAGGCCGCATATTTTTATAGACAGAGAATTTACTTAAATATATACCTGGATATGGCTGTTAGACACAGGGTGGTTTTATATTGATTTGCAGTTAGCCACGCCTAAATAATAGATGTATGCAGTCTTTTCTCATCCCTCTGCATGCATAATACATATCCTTTGTTTGAACTAGCCCTTTATTTAATCAGCACTACCTCAGATTTCTGAGGAGAGAATTTCAGTCTAGAAAATTAGATTTCAACAAGGCTCAAAGAAAGAAAAAACCATATAGTATTCACGTTAATTACTCCAAAAATAAAACAATTCAGTCATATTCGTCTCATTGCAAAGCGCTGCAAGAGCCGTTTTAACAATGATCATTTTGTTCAAATTTGAAAGCAATATGCAGACTAGTGTGGTTTAAACAACATGACCAAATGGTGGTAGTAAAAGCTTTTTTTTCCTCAGTGCACAGGAGCTAATCCCCGGCCCTGCATATATAAATGGGATAGCGCCGCCCTCCCATTCAGCAGTTGTTGCATCGACCCCGTTGGGTACAACACGCGACGCAAACCCACCGTTTTTAAGAAGCCTTTTTGGGCACATTTTCTCTTTCTCTTCTCCCTCTTTCAACCTCAGACGAAGACATGGTAAGTCCATATTCCGTCTTTAGTGCGTCTGGGCGGTTTTGTGTTGGAGAATTGAAGGTTAACAGCAGCCGGTGGTTCACACGGCGTCGCGCAGGGTTTCCAGATCCGGTTTGATAAGAAGACACGTTTCTGCGCGTGCTATAGCCGTTACTTTAACCCTGGCTGTGGTTACATGAAAGGATGGGAGTGAAGAGCGCGGTGCTGCTGGTGAAACGCAGATTGGTCTGCAGCAGTGGCTCGATGTGATTGTCATTGTGTGGAGATGAGAACAATGCACTGACTGGCGCTGTTCAGGCTGCAGTAGCAGACAAGCAGGGGGACAAATCCGTATTCCTTTCAAACAGCTGCAGAATTTGTCCTCTTTTTTTTTAGTGTTTTGATCAAATTTAACGTGTCAATACGCTAAAATCTGACACCTTGCAAATGCACAACCGTGTTTCCAGGCAGGGAGGGGCTGAATGGGTGGGGATGGATGACGACGTTGGATTGCAGCTATCATTTTTAATTCATAGGTTACAGCAGCAAATGTGTTTTTAATTTCATCCACGATGTAAATAAAAACATGGGTGCTTTTTTAATTTCAAAACACCGCATTACATTTAAGGGCCTTATCTAAATAAATACATCTCAATTGATTTGATCTTGATATATAATTTAATATGGATTACATGCAAATTTCTGTGATATCAATTGTTACAGCAGTGATGGGGGTGGGGGGTGGGGGGGTTCCCAAGCTTCCGCTGTGATTTTTGCATCCTCAAGGCACTAGAGCAAGTGGAATATTCCAGACTGGCGATGTGCACGCGCAGGGGAATTTGCATTCGTGCTTATGCTTGCAGAAGAGGGAGGGGGATGTGGGATGAAAAGACGAGAGGACAAAAAAGACTGGAGTTAAGAGGAGAACAGCCTCCTGCCTCAGCGGGGGCAGCTCTCAGGCATTTCTGTCTCCTGCTGATTGTGGTGCAGGGAGGTGCCTCCTGCTGCATTGCCTGTTCATCTCAGGCAGGGGGAGCACCTGAATGTCCCCAATTTCAAGATGCTTTCATATTACAGTTGTTGTGGTTGATTTCGTGCAAAAGCCAGCGGTGTCTGTAAACAAATGTGAAATTCAAACTAAATGAACACAGGTGAATGACCCCCCTGTTTTTTCTTTCCACAGCGTGAGTGTATCTCCATCCACGTTGGTCAGGCTGGTGTCCAGATTGGCAATGCCTGCTGGGAGCTNAGCTCTGGAGAAGGATTATGAGGAGGTTGGAGTCGACTCCATTGAGGGTGAGGGAGAAGAGGAAGGAGAGGAGTATTAAATGGCATTAAGGCATCAGTTGAACAGGAAATAATTGGTTGCAATGTGTTCCTGAATGCATTCCAAACAGAAACGTCCGTCTATTACCAGTTTGGCTCTGTTCTAAATAAAATTCCTGTGACATGTGAATTTGTTTGTCTTGTTATTAATTCAGCCTAAATATATATTGAGTACATGATGTTGCAAGATGTTGAAAATCCTGAATTTTAGCTATCTCATGCAATCAGGTTGGAGACTTACAACAACACAGAATATAAATAAATAAGCTATTTGTCATATATACAGGGGAAAGATATTGCTAAAGGCTAATTAAAGTTAGCATGTTAAAGCTATAGGTACTCAAGTGCAGTCCAATGGTTGCTGTTTCCTGATTCATGTGTCAGTATAGACTGAGCAACATTAGATGCTGTTACCTCAGCTGAATTCTGAAGCTATATAATCTTGCCTCATAAATCATAACATGATTTTCTGAGGATTATTTTGAATAAAATGTCTGAATGTCATAAGCCTACAGAGTATTTTTAATTAATTTCAAATCCTGGAGGGATGGAAGGAATCTCATCGGTTGTTTTATAGCACACGCACAAGTCCAATCCAATCAAATTGTTATGGGTCTGTCTCACCTTCATCATCATTGTAGCTGCTTCATCATTAAGAAAAATATCATGAATCACAGTAAAACAATACTACACAATGTTTTTAGCAAAGTTTATTGGAAAAAACATTCAAATTCAGTTTTGTCCAAATGAAAGCACACACTTTTAAAACCAAACTTGCTTTAAGTAGGTACAAAAGATCAGAGCATGTCTAAGGTGTAATCTCAAGAATTTTTTGATTGAAACCCAAATATGACACACTCATGGATTTGTCATTTAGAAAATATGTTTAAAAAAAGTATAAAAAGACCTCCCAGGTGCTTGTAACTTGCATATCATCGGTCGCTTGGTTTTGCATTTGGTTGTGTGAGGCTGCCGATGGTTCACACCGGCCTGTCCTGCAGCAGAGGACAGTCGTCCACAGCTCCACGTCTGTTCAGAAGACTCCAGAACATTGAGGCTGCCGAGCAGCTGTGAGCCCGGCCGGGCTGAGGGCCCGTAGACGCAATCGTGTCTTCCTTCAGAGGCCGGTAGGACTTAAAGCGCCTGTTGAGCAAAACACGAAATTCAGACAGGTTGTTTGAATTAGATGTGCTTTACAGATAAAGCTGGTCATGTTCCATATCTTTGCTACTTTCCACAAAATCTCATGAAAAGAAAACCAGCTGTCTGACTTCCCTGCTCTGCTTGTAGCTCTCAGCCCATTCTTTCATATATAAGTTTATATAGTAATATAATACGGCGTCCAAACTTTTGGGAGATCGTGGTTGTAAATGAAATTGTGTACAACTCAATAAAATAAGTATATCCACAAAGTCAGTTCTTACTTGTAAGAATATGCCACTACTCCCACAGCCAGAACAAATACCAGGACACCCAACACTGTGGCGACAGTGCCAGGAGAGGACAGACCTGAACCTGAAACAAAGACCATATTGTGAGGACGCAGAATAAAGCAGAAATGTGCTCTATTGTTGAGTCAGACAATCAAACCTCTGCACTGCTGTATGGTGGTTATGTCACGTACCCATGTGGACGTTGACTTTGGCACTGGCGGCGGCTAAGCTGACGTCATTGGCCATTGACACATTGATGCAGTAGACACCAGAGTCATTGAAGAAGTGACGCAGCACCAGCTGGCACTCTTTGGAGGGCTCCACCATGTTGCACGCTGTCTCAATCGGCCTCAAGCACTCTGCATCCAGGATCACGCTGCACACCTCTTTGGGAAGGCTGGAGAACAAAGACGCTCCAGTGAGTCAAACAATAAAACGCTTAAAGGAAACAAAATTCTGGATTATTTGATGAAGTGCAGGAGCATTCACCTGCCCTGGCAGGTAACAGTGATATCCAAAACATTTCTGTCCATCTCAGGCGTTGCCATCACAGCGTTGTCCATTTGCACGATCTCCACTTTGTCAATGCCCTCTGAGGACAAAGAGGGGAGGACGTTCACTGACAGTCACCTCAGAGGTTTTCATGTTGATGAATGCAGCACTGGCGAAGGCTAACTCACCGAACACTTCAATGCCAGTGCAGAAGGAGCCGTAACGGTATATGACACAGTCGTCATCTGAGGGTTTGTCGTCAGCATCCCTCTTAGCGACCACGACCACGGTAGCTCGGCCGGTGAGTGTCAGTGTTCGCTTCGTATCTGATGAAGACAAACAGCAGCAGGAGGATGTTATCTCCTTTAATTCATGCTGGTAGAAATTAATGCAATGTCCAAATCATCTGTTTCTGAATATTTGTGTTCACCAGTGGTGGAATGCAGCTAAGTGCATTTACTCGAATACTGTCCTTAAGTACAAATTCAAGGTACTTGTACTTGATACTATTTATTGTTAAGGATCTGAATACTTCTTCCATCACTGATGTTGACTCAGTGTGCATTCACACACTGGGGATGGTGCGATCATAGATCCATGAATAAATCAAATGCAGTAAGAATAATTGAGCTGAGCTCTTTCAGGCTGCAGGCAAATCAGAATGCAAATGATGAAGCATGAGAGCAATTCATTCTGAACTTGCTCTGCTTGTTTCACACAAAGGCAGAGCTTCTTTATATCACATTTACATTTTAGGAAATTGGCTCCTATCTGGTTCATCTGGCAGTCGCTCAGCTGGCTTTCACGGTTCATTGAAGAAGGAATCTTGTGGTAAAATATACTCTAACTATGTACAAACAGCTATTCAAAAAGCTGACCTGCTCCAAGGCCGGCTTCACTCTCAGCAGGCAGGTGGTGGTTGACAATAGAGGGGGTGTTGGCGACTGGGGGTGCTTCCTGTCCAGGCTGAGCATTGGAGGCAGTGGAGGCCTCGTCCTCAGTGTTGTCCTCCTCTGTGTCTGAAGGAACCATGTTGACATTCAGACCAGTTGCCTTGGTGGAAACCAGTAAGGGGGCAGCAGACGCCAGTGCAGGAGCTTTTACTACACACGGGGAAGATAGTTGAGTTTGGTCTGCGCTTCAAAAGACATAATGTGGAGCTGAGACACATGGTAGAGATTATTGTAAATAGATAAGAATAACTGAACATTTTAGGGATACACTTATTTTCTGTCCTGCTGAGAGCTCGATGGGAGGGTCGATGCTGCTGCAGCCAGCAGCTGGTTGGCTTTGGATAAATACTGGAAAGAGGGGCCAACAGCTCACCTGGCTCTAACCAAAAGCTATACTTATGCACAGTGGTGCTTTGGGCTAAATGCTAACATTAGCATGCTACCCATGTTTGAATGACAAGAGTTAACGTGCAAAAGCTAAGCAGGTATGTTGTTTCCCATATTTAAAATTTAGCATGTTAGCATGCTAACCTAATTAGCACTTAACCAACCACCCACACCTCTGACAGCAGTGTTCCAGACACACAAAATCATGTAAAAGTTGGGTTAAGTGCTGGAGCTACAGCCTCTGTTTCTGACCTGTGGTGCCCCGGTCAGAAGGTGGGCCAGGGGTCTTGGTTGAGGTATCAACCGGTGGGTCGCAGGCCTTATCTGGGATGACGGCCTGGATCACCACCTGAGGCTTGAATGAGCCTGAGCTGATGTAGGTGTGAGTGACGGTGAGCTCTCTGGATATGAGGGCTCCACTCTCATCCCCAAAGTCCCAGTTGAAGGTGATGTCTGCATTGCTGAGGTACTCGCTGGGGTCGTGGAGGGTGATGGTGAAGGCGATCGCCCTGTTCTGGATGAAGCGCATGTCTCCAGCCATGATGTCATTCACTTGGTCCAGGGAGACGGCGAAGGGGATTTGATCTGAGGAGGACACCAGTGTCATCAATAACAGGCCACAGCTGGAGTTTAGAGCTAATAGTACAATAATAAATACTCACTGGGAGGACTGGGACAAGAGAGGGTATTATAATTTTTAATCTTTCATGTTTTTTTTTTCACCAATCCCTTTATTTCAGCCTTCCACTGTGAGATTCATTACATAATTTAAAAAGATTAGTGCTGAATAATTCAGCGCAGTGATGCGTGTTTCCCTTCTCACTAACATTAATATTCTCTTTTCTTTTTTATTGATCTGGCTGCTTATAGATGATTTCAGTCACTTGGTTTGTAAGTCAGCAACTGCAGATGAAAAATAGCCTGTTAGCTATTTTTTTAATGTACTCTGTCCCTTTTAGATAAACCAATAGATAAAATCAACTAGTTTTGTCATCTGCGGACAACAATTCTCTCATCTAGTTCTTCTAGCAAAACACCCTTAACTCTTTTTATTCTTTTATGCCTCCTGGCATCGGAAAGCAGACCTACAGTAAAATTAAAGGTGTAAAATATAATTAGACTATAGATTTAGCATCATATATACCGCCTGCCATTTAATCCATTCACAGTTAATTGGACTGTAAGTCTCTTAAACCTGCAATAACTGATTTCTTTGGCCACTTGGGGGCAGCAGAATCCAGCTGTGAACACAACATTGACTTCTGAATATCTGATCCCTGTGGACTGTGTAGGTGTTGGTGGATAGCAGTGATTATATTTGGGGTGTTGGTCAGAGCACTGCACAGCTCCATGCGTTCAATAGTGCAGCTGCACACTTCTGCCACAAGAGGGCACCTGTGCAACAATCTCCAGCCTTTCCAACACTGACGTAGCATCACCTTTAAAGCTGATAGGGTGAATTTGTCAGCAAACAGTTGTTTATTTTGGTCTCTACCAACTCTCAACAAATATTTGACTCTTTAGCTGCTAAATGTTCCACCATGTTCAGAACCAGCTGGTGTTTAACTGTGTGTGTCTGCTGTTTGGTGCTGAGCAGGTAGAATACAATGGAGCTTTGGATGTATGTGGAACCAAAAAATGACACCATGAAGGCTGTGAGAGTGAACCAGGACTCTATACAGGCTCCAACTCACCAGTGATGGAGAACTGAGTGGAGGCATATCCCAGAGGAATGAACTTCTCCTTGCTCCTGTAGTGGTAGATGACGATGTCCATGGTGTAGGAGCCCAGCGGGATCTCATCTGTACCGATGGTCAGGGAGGAGGAGGGGCCATCTGCCACCTGCCAATACTGACCTGCCAAATGAGCATCCAGAGTCTGCAGTGAGTCCATCTGTGACGCACTCTGCTGCCTCTCCATCAACCATCTCAATCCAGCCCGTCTCATGACACCACCCAGGTCAAAAAGCAGTCATCACAAGTACACTTTGACTTTTTGTACTTAATTTAAAGTATGTTTGACATATACTTTTAAAAAGTGTACTTCTAATTAGAGAGCTACTTGAATGTATTAAAAATGAGTATACCAATTCTGCAATACCTTAAGTGGTACTTCAAATTACTTAAAAAGTGTGCTAAATTACAGTTAGTAGTTATAAAGAATACTTATTTTCAAGTCCTGTCTTACACACTATTAGCATGCTTAATTAAAGTGTACTTTAATTTCACTTCATTTGAAGTATATTTAAGTATATTTCCAGCACATTGGTGATATAATACAAATGTACTGCGAGTGTTTTTTGAATGCTCATGAATCCTGATTTTCACTGGTGTACTTCAGTACACTTAAAAAGCTGTAAAAAGGTGGTTTGTAAAGTATCACTGAAGCCTCGTGTCTTCACGTCAAGTCACCTGAATCCCACAGCTGAAAGTCCTGCACTGTTTGCTTTAAGGATTTTTTTAACATGTGGGACAAATGATGTGACATAATCTGATCATATGATTCCTTCATAATCCCTCCTGGGTCATATTTCAGTGGTGGCATGCGCCATAAGAAACTCTGCGACCCCCAGAAAAGACATAATTCAGAAGCATGTGATGAGAGTTGACGGCTCCGCTCACCCCAGGTCTTCCACACAAACACATAGTTCGGCTTCTTGTCCTTCTTAACTGGTGTCCCATCAGGGAAAAGGGCCTCCCAGTCTGTGTTCTGAGTTGGGTATACTGGTTCAGACTCGTAGTACTTTGTTCCTGTAGCAGGAGAGAGAGCGCTGTGACTGTCAGAGGCAACATGCTAGCATTTGCTAATTAGCACTAAACACAAAGTGCAGCTGAGGCTGATGGGAATACCATTGGCTTTGCAAGCATTTAGTTAAAAATCAAAGAATTAGACAGATTATTTGACCTGATAATAATAGAAATGAACCAAACTTCATGTCAATCCATCCAGTAGCTGCCATCCCAACCATGCTGTTAAAACAGTGTGTACTGCGTGGGGTGTGTGCAGAGTATGTCACTGTTCAGTTAATGCGTGTGTGTACGTGGCGTGTTACCATTGACAATGCAGTCTTCAGCCCAAACAACATCTCCATCAGGCTGCACCTTCTGGTTGTGTGGGAACTCCAAGTCGATGGTGAAGGTGACTTTGGCTCCAGTCAGCGTCGGTGAATCGTTCCCCACGTTGAAACTCACTCTTCCACCTGGACAAAGAAGACACGATCGTCTTGACCCAAAGGTTTAACAAGCTTAAATAAACCTTGTACCTTATAAAATCACCATGAACTTTGACCTTTGTTGCATGTCAATTCAATATCCCCTCATTTCCTGTCAGCTCCCCGCTGTGACTATCTGAATGAGCCCCCAAAGATACCACGAAAAGACTCATAAAATCAGGAAGTATGAGCGTTTAAGAACCATAATCTGTCACTTTTCCAACAATATTACAACAGATGTACCTTTCCAGGAGTCTTTGTATCGGGGGTCTCCATCTTTCCAGATTGGGTACATTTTAGTGTTCCATGACGGGTAGCGAGTGAAACGGTTTTTGGGCTCTGAAATATCAAACATGAACACATTATGTTGAAAAAAGAATGCAAACAGATGAGCGCCATGGCCTTTAATGGTGTGCTTGACATCAATTAATTGATTTCAATGAATTCTAAATCTAAAAAGCCTTCAACGCAGAGCACAGCAGGTCAGCTGAACATGCAAAAATATACAATTCAACACATAAGGACAAAAAAAAGATAAAAACAAAGGAATATTTGTTGGAGTTTAAATTCAGTGTTTTCTTTATGGACCTTCGTCATGCTTTCCAAGAAACTTCCTTAGAATTACAGACCCATAAAGCAGAGAATGAATCCATGAGCACAACCACATCTGTTCATTTGTTTTACAGGTGACAAAACTTCAAAATTCATTTATTTGATGTATTTATATGTACTTTTATGTCACAAGGTGAGAGGTGACCGCCAAAGCTCAAACGAGTGCGTTTATAAATCTCCCGTCCCTTCAATCCCTCTCATGTGACGCTCAGCTGAGCATATGCAGGCTCCTGTGTGTGTGTGTGTGTGTGTGTGTGTGTGTGTGTGTGTGTGTGTGTGTGTGTGTGTGCATGATTAACAATGCCACAGAGCTGAATTTTGGATTAAACATACCGGCAGACAACAAATCTGATTATCAGCTGAATCAGACTCTTGAATTTGATCATGAATTCAGTCTGTGTGGTGTCAGACGGATCGCTCTCCTTTTCTGCTGAACTTGAAGCTAAATGTTGAAAGTTGATCTGCAGGATGAAAGATTTTGCACAAGCAGCCGAAAAAATGAGCCACTGTACATGTCTAATGTATTTAAAGGACACTTTTTTTTCATGTCTCTGTCTTTGCACACATGGACACGTGAGTAATGTTATAAGACAGACTTTGAACAATAAACGTGTCCTTTAACTTAAGACTAAAAGGATTAAGATAAATAGCGCTTTGCTTTAAGAAGGTCACATTCTGTGTCACACACGTTCACGCATGGTTGAGTCAAGAGGCCGTGGGAAAAAAACGTGAATCTGGACGTTTACAGTAAAAACTGGATTTACATGTGAGGACAGAAAATTCTGCAGATGAAATCAAAACCTTTTTAAGAGCTTAGTTATCGCCCGAATCCAAAAAAGTTTACAAGACGCTGTGAAAAACGTAAACAACACTGTCATATGTCACATTTTAGAGCTCCTGAGTCCATGTAGTAACATCCTTCATCCAATCATGTGTTCACAAAGCGGTGAACCATCCTTACCTGTTAACTAAAAATACTTCAATTTGACAATTTGGTGAATATTGTCTTCAATAAACTAACTGATGAAGGATTAAGAAAGCGACAGAAACAGACTTTAAAACAGGTTTAAAAAACTTTCTCTGTGGACGTTCAGTGTAACACCATCGTCACGACTGCCGACGCCAACTCTGCAGTACTGCTTGTACATTTACCCAAATACTGATCCTAAGTACAAACGTGAGGAACGTTGTGCAGGTATTTCCTACAAGTGATGCTCCATTTGACATTTTCAGTAGCAAGTTACTCTACATTACAGATATGGTACAGGTACACATAAACACACAGGTATGTTTAAAATGATCTCCAATACAACAGTAAAATACTACTTACACATTAATGCAACAGTAGTAATAATCCATTAATCTCATATATAATGCTGGAACATTCACAGAGGATATTTCCTGAGTTCTAACTACTTTTACTTTTGATGCTTTAGCTTAATTTCTGTAATTAAGCTTTCATATGTGACATTTTGAATACAGGATTCACTTGGAAAGGAGTATTTCTATATTGCAGTATTTCTACCTTCACTACATGGTCCGAATACTTCCTCCACGACTGTTAGAAGTCTCCGATTACTGATGTTCTGCGTCTTTCAGTCTGTGAGACTCCTAAAGACTCCTTATATCTGAACTGACTGTGAAACACTTTGTCATCATGAATTATGACAAGAGATGTCTGAACTGGAATCAGAGTATACTTCAAAATGAATTTTCTGTACTTACTTGCGGCGGTGTGTGAAGCTACAGCCAGCAACAGCAACAGAACGACAGACGTCCTCATTGTCAGCCCACCTGCTCTTTACGAAATATCCCTTTTGTGAGCAGCAGGCAGCAGAAAACAGGCTTTATAAACTCTGTGCTCGACCTCACGCAGCAGGCGAAACACCTCCTTCTTCGCGGGGACCTTCCTCCAATCAGATTTAGGGGCACCTGGATGGATTGCGATTTGTGTATTTACAGTAAAAGCACGTCTCAGGGATTACAGTCGCACATACAGTAGAGAAAGCTCCACATAATCACATTAGACCTGCAAAATTCCACATGCTCTTTTCCTGCAGATCACGAGACGCGCTGGAATCAAAGAAATAACTTCCAGACAAACAGAGAAATATTGACAGTACTACTTTTACCCAAGTACTGTACTTAAATATTTTCATTTTATGCTTCTTTATATCTCCACCACATCTCACAGGGGAACATATTGTACTATCTGTATTTCACAGCTGCAGTTATTTTTTATATTACATACAAAATAAACGATAAGATTGTCATTTATGATGCTTTGTTATGGACTAAATTACCCAACAGTGTATATAAAGAAGTTGAATTTAACATCAGATAAAACATAAAAGTGTATCAGTATTAAAGATCAAATAACATAATGTATAGAAATATGACACTAACACGGTTTGCTGGTAATGTTTCTATATTTTTACTTACTAACATTTTGAATGCAGGAGCTGTATGTGCATGAAGTATTTTTACATTATGCTGTTGGTGCTTTTGCTTAAATAACGAAAGTAAAACACAGTCTTGCGTGGTTATACGTTTATGTGAAAAGAGGCGTGAATATTTTACAACATTAATCGTTGTAAAAATTCTTTTTGCATGCTGGTTTGGAGACACTGCGAGGCCTCTGTCAGAATAATAAAAACACGTGTTAATTCCACTGTTTAAAGTACAATACAACGGGATTATATTTAGATCATGAGGGTTACATTTGGGTGCCACTTCCACAAAGCATGTGCTCTCAAACACAATACAAATAGTCCCTTAAATCTCTGCTGAAACCACCTGACTCATTTTGGGCTGCCCGTCTAATTGATGCTAATTATGTGCGGATTTACTCAGAAATTCATGTTGCTGCTGATGATTATCTGCCATCAAATCTACGTCATAGAAAACTCTTGAACAGTACTTTATATTAGTAGGAGTGACATTAGCTAAAGGTGTACTGTATGTAAATGATGAATTAGAGTGTGTGAAATATTAAAGTGGAACAGGGAGGCGTTCGTTTGTGTGTCATTAGAAAAACAGGTCACAGTCTGCTGAGAGGGGCTGTGCTCGGAGAACAGAAATGGGAGGAATGCAACGTTAATGAGGATTATTGAAGCACTTGTGACTCCCTAAATTCATCCGGCTTTGTCCTTCCACTATAAAGTGACTTTGTTGAAAGATTTTTTGTCTCCGTATCATATGCCAAACTGTGACATTGTTTAAACCTCTTTTTAAACAATGTCAGCATTCACAGCAAATCCTTTTCAGACCTGTTTCATCTGCTGTCACCATGAACCCTGTAACTCCCTTCAGGCCTCGACGTGCGTGCACGGACCCACAGGGGGATAATCACGCAACATACTGTAGTTCATGCTAAGCTAAGCTAAGCTAACCAGCTGCTGACTGTAGTTTCATATTTGCCGTGCAGACATGAGAGTTATCAATCTTCTCATCTGACTCTCAGCAAAGAAACGAGGAGGCCTGATCCTCCAAAATGACCAACTTTTGTCCTAAATGGTGGCTTTACAGTCCTGACATGACCTCTCCTGGGTAGAGGACTTTGGGACCCGGGTATCCAGGTCTTTCTGACTGCAGGATAGAAAATAACTTTCACAAACTGAAGCGATAAGCTGACCTCTGCTTTCATATGTGGATTTGTGCTTTTATGATTTTTAGTCTCAGTTCTTGACTCAGTTCCTACAAATTGTTTAACGTTGACTGTTGACTAATTAATGTCTTTTTAAATAGAAAAATGTGAAGTGAGGATATAAAGAATTTATTTATTTATTGCACTTTGTGTGTACCTAAAATAAAATCTATTATAGTGATAAAAGGGAAAACCTGTACATACTCTGTCATGTATATACAGCACAAAAACATCCCAAAATATCCCTAAGTATACAGGTACCCATACACATGGACACATGTAATAATACTAACTCCCATAAGTCATAGAAATGAGGAAAAGGCACATTTTAATTTGTGGATAATATTTCTATTGTATCTGATTACAATACCCAATGAGATGTTCAGCACCTTGTTGCCTAGCAACAGGGATATGGGGCCCATCCTGCTGCCTTCATCTTTTCTCCTCCAAAGAGCCACGGAAAGAAGAAACATGAAATCTCACATAAAGACAAATATTTTATATACAGTATGCCGTTACATGTCTGACAAAATATACAGTGCAGCTATAAGTACAAGTAATGACATATTATACACAGTATAAGCAGTTGGAGGTATGGTTAATGCAGTGTTTACACGGGTCGGGAGAATATATGTAGTGCGATAGCAATGCGTTGTCGTTTTGGTACTTAATGATTGTAAATGTTCAGGAACGCTGTTGCTCCGCACGCATGCAGTGTGTCAGTCTGTCCAGCAGGCGACGCTGTGAGATCAGAGCGCTGCAGTGGCGCCGTTCAGAAGGAGAGCCGCTCCAGTGTGATTGGAGGAAGTGATACATCAACAAAGAAAGATGGCCGAAGTGATAGAGCTGCAGAAACTGAAGGTTGGTGGAGCCTTAAATGTGTATTTATTACGCATATTAGGTGAATTTATGATTAAATGTTGTGCTGTAGCCGTTGTTTGTGACAATACTGCACAGCGGGCTGGCGGATAGCTGGAAGGTTTGAAGAGCAAAATGTCTCCGCCGGCTGTGAAGGCTCCTAACAGGCGTGTGTTCACGTTGTCCACTCAGCTGCGGAGCTAGCTTAGCCAACCATACCGAGATGGGTTTAACACCTAACGTTAGATTAATGGGCAGCTGGGAATTCGTTTAAATCAGCAGATAAAGGTGTAATGTTGAATTTAAACCGCAAATGTAGCTGTTGTTGTTACCAGCTGCAAAGCGTGCCGCCATCTCTGTCCCGGCCCAGTTAAATGAACGGAATCACCGGTATCCAAGTGTTTGACCTCTGTCTGTCTTAAACAGCAAACAAGGTTTAGAGTCGATGGTCTGCATGAAAAAGCACCAAAGAGGCCATTTGATTGTATTGAACAGGTTGCATGGTTTAGTTGTAGTCGTTGATACTGAACGGACATTGTCTTTCTTTTGTCTTCAGTCGCAGCTAACGTTAGCTGGACTCTCTAGTATCCACTAGCGGTTGCTCGTTTATGTTCATAATGTTTTTCTTTTTTTTTGTCTTGACTTTCACTTCATGTAAAGGGCTCAAGAGAAAACACGAAAACTAAATCATTACTTTTTATTTTTGTAAGGGCGAAAAACAAAATTGTACAGGAAACCAGAGGTGGAAAACCGGCGAAACCAGATCAGCCGGTTGGGCTGTGGTCTGTGTCTCACATGTTTAATTACTGTCATCTGGACTCAGTAATAATGGTCACTGGTTAATCTGAGTCCTGAACATAGATGAGCACTGGACTGAGTATTCTGCTCAGTATTTAAGCCTGAAAGTCCTTCAACTTGAAAACATTTCTCAACGGGATGTTGTTTATGGGTTTTTCATGGACAGTAGCAAAGAAGATCATTTCTGCCACCAATACAATATAATGAAGATTAAAATTGTGATGCTCAAAGCAGTGTTAAAAATAACATTTGAAAAAAGCCGATAGCAGTAAAGCCTTGTGTCTGTTTAGTTTTATTTGGGTCTGCGTTGTGCTGAAGAAGTCAGGTCAGGTTTGGAACTTGTTGCATTGAAAGTCACACTTGTGTTTGTCTTGTTTAGCTTGCTGAACTGAGGCAGGAGTGTGAGGCCCGAGGTCTGGACACCAAGGGAAACAAAGGAGAACTCATTGCCCGACTGCAAGCCTATCTGGAGGAGCACGGTGAGGCGAGACACCCGTCACGTTGTGACTCACTGTAGACATGATATAAACACGAGAGTGGGTGGACAATAATCAGAGATGGAAATGCAACAGAAGTTCTGGTTGTGGTGTGGATGAATCGTTTGTGAATGCGGTTTTGTTATTAGAGGCTGCGTCCTCTTAATTTTTCCTCTCTTATGCATCCTGATTGTGTTAAAGTCACTGATCTCTCCCTCCGGCTCTCTTTCTCTGCTCTCTGGCGGTGGGGACTGTCTTTGTCCTGTTATCAAAACGACAGAGGAAGATGTGGACGTGGACGACGTGCTGGCAGAGGACACAGAGGTAATGGGACTGTTGATCTTTCATGATGTGAGCTCTTCTCATTAGGCTGGTTTGTGAGACTGTCATCAATGTTCCCATTTTCCTTTCAGGACTTCACTAAAGTCGAGAGTGCCAACAATGTAAAAGTCCACAAGGAGTCTGAGCCTCCAGAGGAAGAGAAGTAAGTACATTGTCACATGTTACATGTTTGATATGTGGCACTTTTTAACACACAAACCAAATATGCAGTAACAAGACGGACACCCGGAGGGCCCAGACCTCCTCCAAGGCCAATAGTACACTCTTCTACGATATTCGGATCAATATATGTTTGGATATATTTCCAAAACCATCAGATTTATGGCAAAATATGGTTGTGTGAAGCTGATCATCTTAGCTATTTCCCAAAATGTCGTACTGTTCCTTTGATTTGTCTTTGTGACTCCACTGTGAGTCTGAAACAGAAGACTGGGACATGTGGCAGATGTCAGGCTTCATGTTGAGCCGATAAGCTACACCTTGGTCATCGGGTTTGGTGCAGAAATAAGTTGTCCCCAGATTGATGCACAAGGGTTTATAATGGGTCACCAGTTTTTACCTCGAAGACATCATCAGCCTTTGCTCATTCCACTTCTTTATGTGTTTGTCTTTCAGAAGTCCTGAAAAGAAGGTGGTGAAAATAACTCCTCCATCCTCTGCCAGTGAAGTATGTATGACATGTTTTTCTTTCACTGATAATTTGATTGGAAGCTCTTAATCTGTGTGCTTGAATACAAAGACGGTCACATGTGGAAATGGTGTCTCAGCTATCAGTGACAGTGTAAAACCAGAAAACACTGTCATTCTACACGCTGCATTCATTCACGTTTGCAAACATCCGTCAACGCTTCTGGCAGCAGCTTGTGTTCTGATGTAAAACTCCACCTTTTGTTGAGCAGAGACTACAGAAGAGAGCTGAGCGTTTCAACTTGCCTGCGTCTGCTGAAAGCAAGAAGGCCATACGTGCAGCGAGGTAAGACGTCACCGGGGCCCGTCTCTGGCCAGTTCATGACCATTTGGATTTCATTTTTGTAGCTTTGGTCGTCATTCCTGTGAGAAACGATGACTGTGCTTACCAAGGTTTTCCCTGAGATGAGCTAAACTTAAATCTAAAACACAAAGGTGCCCCAGACTCCCTTAGAAAAGAGTTTTGTTGTCAAAGGGAATGATTTATTCCCTCTTGTAAATTCAGCAAACGTAATACAGTAATTTATTCCTTTCTTTGAATAGAATGTGTTGGTTTGTGTCCCCCTCCCTGAGAAAAGCCCAGAGCAGAAAGAGGAAGTAAAGGCAGCAGAAGTGCAGCTCATGCAACAATAAAAAAGAAAAAAACTCTGTACTTCTGTTAAAACTCTTTTAAAGCATTTCCTTTTATAGGAAAGTGTCTGTACTCCACATTTTGGTAATTTTGCTCCCATAAAAATATATATTATTGACACTTTGGGTAGCAAAAGGATCACCAGAAGCGCAAACCTGTCCCCTTCAAAATAAAAGTCTAGCCATTGCTACATCAGTAATTCCTTCATTGATGAGTCCACTGCTGTCATAACTGATAGACATGATGGCCAAAACTCTTTGAAAATAATATAAAAGTTGGCGTAAATTGGACTTTAAGTCTGTTTGTTGTCCTTTTCTTCAGGTTCGGCTCAGTGACCGAAGCTTCCAGTCCCTCTCCAGGTCTGTTGTCACTCTAACTGGCTTTCTGTCTTCTCGATGGAGCGAAAGTGAATGTGTGAAGACGTGGGGACGACTTTCCTGTGATGTTACAATGATTACTTCCCAGGAATACACCTCTCTTTGCCTGATTTGTAATCTTTGGGATTTCACGCCATAAATGTCATTAATGTGACTAAATCCCTGAAAAAGCAAAGGTAGCAGCTGCTAGCTTGTTTTTTTTTTTGTACAGTTTGGGTAGTTACTTGAGGTAACTTACCATTTTCACCACAGATCGTCGCCGTTTCCCGCAGTGATGAGGAGTTTAAAAACAGTAACATGCAGGTAGAGGAGGAGCCTGTCTTATACCCACAGTCAGCTCCCAGTGAGTCAGACCACATGCAGCCTCTGCAGCATGTTGTTTCCGTGGTTTGAGGAAGAGGAGAATAGTTAATTTGCAAAATTAAGGCGATCTTCTTCGCTGTGATTTAAACCGTATTTAACCGCACAGCAGGACTGTGACTGTGATCCAGTTTTATTACTGTGATATCATTTATTTACCTTGTGCCTCCAGCTCCTTCAGCAGCTCCTTTGTTGTTGTTGTTTTTGTCGTCTCGGGGTTCAGTTGAACCTTCAGGGGGATAGTTTTCTTCTGTTTTGCATCAGATGCTTGTGGAGAGTGTGGTGATTATTTTGAAATGGCTGCAGATGGAAGTAAAGAATAAATAACCACCCCATGAATCATGATGCTTTAAAAACATTTCAGGTGTTTTTCATACAGTTCAGTGTTGAAGGTCTGTCTCTGTTTCCTGCTTCTCACCCCACAACTTTATTCATGTGTCTCCCAAACAGGTGTCGTTGCAAACAGTAAAGCTGCTGTAAGTGTTTGTCCATCGTTTAGTTGGCACATTTCTTCACCCCTCCAGTTACTGACCTGAGTTCACGTGAGTGTTTTTGTGTCCTCTGAAGGTGAACCTCGATCAGCTGAAGAAGAGAGCGGAAAGATTTGGCATGAACGTTTCGTCCGTTTCACAGAAGGTGACGACAAGCTCGGGCACACGCAGGAATCCGTGGTGTCATTCGACTTGTTAAATTTTTCAGCAGGTTGTTGTTCAGGTTAGAATCCTGCCCTTCTGGATTTACAATTGTTTTTGTCTTTTCCAGATTGAAGAGGATGAAAAGCTGAAGAAGAGGAAGGAGAGGTTCGGGGCCTTAACAAGCGCAGGTTCAGCTGGTGCAGCTGATGTTGAGGTGTGTGTTCTTTAACCGTCAGTGCATTTTGTTACTGTTCGACCTGGAGGTCGTACTGCACAGCAAGTCTGACACAGCCAGGTTTTCTTAACGTGAGCTGCTTTGACCAAACCTGAAACCCCAGCCAGAGATGATGAGCGTCACGATGGTGATCATCTTTCTTTTCTTCGAGAATTTCTTTATGCATCACCAGCTGATTGCACGTCGGCTCCGGTGTCAGAAGACCACGGCCGGATGCGAACACTGCTTTAATAACTCGCCTTTGTTCGGTGACATCACTGACGCACGACTCAGCAAGTTCGCATGTAGTCTTCATCCCTCAGCTGAGAATCTGTATCGCTCACGGAGCATGTTGTCAGGAAAAGAATGAAAACTTTTAGCTGATCCAAATCTGTCAGAACAGAACCTCCTCTGGAGCAGCTGACGCCTGACTAACGCGCTCATCTTGCTTTGCAATGCTGCCCCCCGGTGGACGGTAACGGTCAGTCATATTTCATCGCAGTGCAGGCAGTGACAGGTGAACAGGTCAGAGAGGTGTGTTAATGCTTGTCCTCTGTTTTTCTGCAGGCAAAGAAGCTGAAGCGAGCTGAAAGATTTGGAAATGTGTGAATGATGTTTTAGAGCCTTCCCGTCTTTTTTTTTCCTTTTTTCTTTTTATAAAACGTTTTCATGACTGCACAAACAATTCCACAAGACAACTAACAGGATTAAAATTTTGTGATTTAAAATAAATTGTTTTCAATTTTTTGATATCTGCTTCGTCTGAGTCTTGTTTTTTTTTTGTTTTGTTTTTTTTGCTTTGTTGTACCCACTTGGAGTTTGCCACAGAGTCTCTAACTTGACCTGATTATGAAAACAGATTTCTGATAGCAAACATAATTATTCATTGTTGACTTGAAACCTCTGAGTAATAATTATCCACCTGTATTAATTTCCTCAGATCTACATCTGTCTCATGCAGTGATTGGACTGACATTAGCATTTTGAAGCTGATCATTCCTAAAACTTGTCTGTGAGCATCATTTTAATAAGTTCAGTGTCAGCTTGACTTGATCAAACAACATGCACACAGAATTTAATCATGACTCTGTTTGTAAATGAAATTGTTGGTGGGCTGAATTAGTGGAAATAAACAACAAACTGTTGGTTCTCCAGTGACAAAATCTCCACACAGCAGTGAAATGCATTATCAACAGAAACTCACATTCATGGGACACAAAGTGCTCTCAGGGATTCACAGAGGTGTAGACTTGAGATTTCAGGAGTTTGGACTTTTGGCTGCTGTGGGACTTTATATTTTAATGATGCAAAAACCTTTAAGTGTTGTGTTCTGAGCTGGTAAAATGCTGCAGTCCTGACAGACTTGCAGCTGACCTCAGTAATTACAATGATCATTACAAGCAAAAAAGAAATGTAGAAAACAAACAGTTCAGGTAAACAGTGTGAATAAAATCTTCATTGCTGGAGCGCTGCACGGTTTCAATGCACCTTTTCATTTCATTTACTACAAATTTTGATAAAAGTTTTCTGGTAGAATTTGGTTTTCTTGACAAAATGCGCTTTTGTGGGCATAAATTCTTTATTAGATCATTAAAACATTAATTTGTTTTATGTCGCAAACATCATAAAAAACAGAAAGTCTCAACAGACGTATCATGAGAAATCTCTCCAAACAATAACTGTATGTGTGGTTAAATAACCTAAAGTTTACATTATCACTTAAAGATCTAAAATATCCTGACTGTCGATGTTCTTGCTGCTCTGCTCGCTTTCGTCACTTGGGGGCAGTGTTGTTCAACACATGTTTGAACTCCACTCAGGCTGAAACTGCAAACTACTGTGAACTTCAAATTATTGCAGGTGGCCTGTACTTTACCTACCAAATGACTTCAACATCAGGTGCTTCAGTGCACCATTTACAGATCTCACATCTACAAATTGAAGGTGTAATTTTGTTGTTGACTTGAAAACTGCCTGAGAAGAACTGAGGTTCAACCCCAGTCTGGTTTAAAATAGGGTGTGGTATTAACATTGGCCCAAGGGAGGCATAGTGGGTGTCTCATGCTGGCAGACAGGTGGTGTTTAAAAATACTTAGTTCTGCTGTTACTCACTCTGAATAATGAAAGGTATCGTATGAAAATCATGGACTTGTTAAACAACAATATGAGGAAAGAGGTGAAGATGCATGAAGAAAACTTTCCCTGATTCACCAAAACATCACACATTCACAAGTGTTGTAAAAGTTTTTATTTAATTTTGTTGTAATTTTGACCACGTTTGGCTACACAAATGCATTCCTTCAAATTCAGCAATGTTATTTGATTTCATTAAATGCACAAACAGACAAAACAAAATGGCTTCTACATGACACTGACCTACATGAATAGTTTATTGCACTTAGCATCCAGTTCACCTGCCGATCCGTCTCTCCTGTTATTCGTTAATGCATTGGTAGATTCAGGATAAACTATCTGCCAAACACTTATTACAAATTTGAGATCATGGGGGATTTAAACGTCTTGTAGATCCTGGCTGGAAAATGATGTGTGCTGACTTTCAAAGGCAAAACAATTTCAGCTAGAAACGTTGTTCCTCTTAGAACCCATGCACTGATGGGTAAAAGAACAAGGCAGAACTATTAAACAGCACCTCTGCTGAGTGCTCTTCTCAATATAAGACATGGAGTTAAGAATCGTTCTATATTTTTCTCCATCTCACAGTCACGAGGCAATCTGACTCCTTTGGGAAATAAATAAATTTAGGGTTGCGTGTTTCCTCTGACAAAAAAATCCTACGACAGAATATTTTGAATGCTGAAAAGATGTGCACTTCAAAATGGTACAAAAATACAGATACATACACACAAAGTGCCCTCATGCGTACAAAAGTTGAACTCATATTTGGCTGTAAAACACAACAGGCCCTGAATACAATGCTGTGGAAAAGTGTGGACAGTTGTTCTGCACTGAAACATACACGAAACCACGAACGCTACGCTAACTCACAGGCAAACGTCCCAACCCAGCTCCTGCTGCCACCAACAGAAACCAGCAGCTCGAGCAACTCTACCGCAACGTACAGCGATTGTTTTAAATAAGATCAATCCCAGCCTTCATTTTTTCTGCTCGCTTCTCCTATTGCAAAACATACACAACTCACATTTAAAACCACCTGGGTGCTAAACAGCACAGGAACATACAGCACATACAATAGCAGTGACACTCAAAAGCTTCCTATTTTCCTTCTCTATGTGCTTCATCAGCCCCCAAACCAAAGCAGCAGAATGACATAAATGCATGTAAATCCCAGTGAAAATAGGAAATTTCACAGTGTAGTACACCACAGTCTCAAATACAGATTTTGCAGGATGTAAAATTAGCCGAAATGTGACAAATGATGGAGTCTTCCTTAAGAGACAGAAGAGCAACAAGATGAAAACAGTAACTTTACAGATTACAGTTTGAAGTGTCTTCTTCAGAGCTTCTTCCTGCAGCTGACACACACAGCAGACTCCTACTCTGTGAATCTTTTTCTGCCTTTTAACCACATCGCAGGGAATTAAAACAATGATAGTAGCAGTTATCACTCCCTAATCTTTCACACGTCTGCCGCAGTCAAGTTTAAGGTAAAGTGGAGAGAAAACTCAGTCTGCATACGTTATCAACATTCCTTCAGCCGCGATTACATAATACTAACAAACATATCCTGTGACAAAACGTAATTATCTAAGGTCTAATCTGCCTGACTCTGTGTCGTGAGAGTCAGCCAGTGTGTGCCAGTTCAGGACTGAGTAAAAAGCCTTTTTTTTGTAAAATGTTCTGACACACTGTGAGCGCCACCCTGCTTCTCCAGTACAAGCTCCGAGAACATGCTCTACCATCCAGCCCCGACTTTAACATACAAACATCGTCATACTCGTGTACTGTCCTTCAGTTTGACAAACCTCTGGGAAGAGAGGAGCTCTACAGAGCCTCACACAGTCACACCAACAAAAAACCTTGAGAGGAGGCGTCTTTTCTCCTCAGCCGTCTCTTTCATCTCTGGTCCTAACTGAGGAGGAGGCAGGCTGTCCCTCTGCATCACTGCTGGCGACCTGCAGCAAAGCACCTCATTTTAACAGACTCACCTACAGCAAGGCAATGTTTACTGAAATTTCAGCAGGTTTTGACATCATACGTGTTACCTGAGGTGGTGGACGATGTCTCATGACAAGATGTGTACGAAGAGGATGGCCAGGCCGATGTTGAGCAGAATAACCATGCAGATCATGATGGTGTTTGGGCCCTTGATGAGACAGGAGCATACAATGTGTGATATGAGGTCAGTCAATTCAGGAAATTACTAATGTTTGACCAACAACAGTGAGGCTGTTTGCTTAAAGTATCACACCTTGTGAATGTGTTACTGTCAAGCTACACATGAAGCCTCAGCCAGGAGATGCTGCGTTTAGCTTAGCATAAAGGCTGGGAGCAGGTGGAAACCGCTAGCCAGGCACTGTCAAAGAACTTTGTCTCTCAGCACCTCTGAAGTTCACTAATTAACACGTTATTTCACCTCTGAGAGGTTCAGAGGTGCTGAGAGACAGATTTAGTTATATTTGGGCAGAGTCTGGCTATAGTTAGCTGCTATGCTAAGCTAACGTCTCCTGGCTGTAGTGTCATATCTAAGAGACAAACATGAGAAAGGTGCTTTAGAGTAAAGTATGAACTTTACTCTATACTTACTTAAACTCATATTTTCTGGTAAAACAAAGCCAGAAATTAAAGGTCTGTCTGCTAGTAGCACTTTGCTTTGCTGTGAGCTAAACACTAATGTCAGCATGCTAACATGCTCACCACGACAATGTGAAGATGCTAATGTTTAGCGGGTGATGTTTCCCATGTTCACCTTCTTAGATTAGCTTGTTAGCATGCTAACTGATCAGCACACTGCAGCTGTGTGTGCGGGAATGTAATTAGTTTTGCAGGTATTTGGTCAGCAAGTATTGGACAAATAGAAATGATGTCCTGATGGTGGCACTAGAGGAAAAAGCAAATTAATACAGTTCATCTTTAGGGGAATATGAATGTCTGGACCAAATTCCATGCCAATCTATTCAATAGATGTCAAGATATTTTGGTCAAAACTGCGAATGTCAACTTCATGGTGGTGCTAGAGGAACAATGACTGTCTGTATAAAATGTCGTGGTGACCTGTCAGTCAGAAGATTGACAGACTGACATTGCTGAGCCTATAGCCACACTGCTAACATGCCTAAAAATAATCAGATGTGAGTCATTGTGTATATTTACTGTCTTACCTCCAGTTCCAAAGACTCTGCAGTCATCTCATTGCTCGACACCATGGCCTTCAGTCTGGCCTCGGCTTTGGGATCCACCTTTGTGGCTGGTTTGGCAACAATGGCTTTGGCTTCCACTTGCTTTAGTACTGTTTTGGGTTCAAGATTGCCTGCAGGTTTTGGGAACGGAGCTGGGCTGGGTTGTCGTTTTGGTAATGGCTTTGTCTCTGCTTTGCTGGATGGCCTGCTCACCTCCCTGGACTCCACTTTGTTCTCAGAGGCGGACGGCGCTCGCTCATGGACTGATGGAGCTCTTTCCGCTTTGACCTCGGTGGGTTTAGGCTCGGGGGTGACAGCTTTGGTGGACACTTTGGAGGCGGGGCGCGGTGCTTCTTCTTCATCTGGAGCGATGAGGCTGTTCCTTACAGAGGCGGCGGCGGCAGGAGCGACGTCTGGAGCTTTTGCCTCGGAGTCAAACTTCTGCAGGGGCTTGATCTCCAGGTCAGAGCCCTGGTCATTCTTGTTGCTCTGACGGCTGGGGGTGCGGGAGGGGCCACGACTGCTGGGGGCCCCTCCGCCCTCAGGTGCAGCCGTGGTGGGAGCAGAAGCGGAGGTTGAAGGGGTGACGGGGCGGCTATTGGGCTTGCTATTGGGCTTACTGTTGGGTTTACTCATGCCCTTACTGCCACCACCTTTACTGGCTTTGTCTTCGTTCCAGCTTCCTGGACTGAGGAGTTTGGGATCTTCCTTGCTGATGATGCCAGGGCTGGGGGAGGGGGTGCGGCCTGGGGACGAGCCAGGCATGAGGCTGTCCAGTTCATTCATGAGTGGGCTTTCGGGTGGCGTGGGCAGGGGCTCCTCCTCAGCCAGCAGCGGCTCGTGCATGACAATGTCTGTGTTCTCACTGCCCTCCATGGTCTCGTGTAACACTCTCTTCTTCAGATACTCAGGACCTGTGTGAGAAAGATTCAACCAATTTATTAGTGTTTCACTCATCACACACAGAATACATTCAGAGCAAAGATAAAAGCTCTTCTCTGGAGACGATGTGACCTGACAATGTTTGACAAATATGAGTCAGCCATTTTTTGTTTATATATTAGTGTCATTACCATAAAAAATCATTTTCTGATGTTAACATAGTTATCACAAAGCTCGCCTTTCTCTCTCCCCGCCTCATTTTAGAAGATTAATTTTAATCTTCCAACCAGACTAATTTCCTTTGACTGAAATATCAGGAAGCAGCTTCAGGAAGAGGGCCTTTAAATCTTTGAAGGCAACTTTATAATTATGCCATTCTCTCCCTGAACTACACTCATTTCCTGTGGCCACAGGAAGCAGCTACTGAGGCCGGAACAGGGAGCAACCCTTTTTAATAACCCTTCAATGCACATCTTTATTCACATGTCGGCTGTTTGCTCACGTTTCAGGGAGGAAAAAGTGTGAAAAGATGCCAAAGAAAAACACAAGACAACAACCAATAATGCATTAAGGTCCCTCTCTATATTTTCTGTTTTTTTAAATTCAGATTTACTTCCCCAGCTGCTCTTTGGCTGTCAGCCCAAAGGCTATTTCTTTCTACTGAAGGTGTAAATCTTTAAAAGTGTCTCAAAGACATATGCTACTTTTTAAAAAAGACTAAACAAGTTTTTAATAATGATAAAATAATTTCCAGAAAGAGCTGGCAACTATAGTTGTCATAGAGGAGTATTTGTTAGGGACTATTTTCAGCCGCGGATTAATACACACTCCCAGCAGCAGGATGGTGTATGTGCGGATGACTGGAGCTCGATTTTGGTTTTGATCTTTTCATGACATTTGTTGAAAATGGAAAGAAATACATACTACCACCATCTTTATCCTCTGAATTGTGAGGCTGTGTTGTACAAA
This sequence comes from Chaetodon trifasciatus, assembly GCA_037975065.1. Classification (NCBI taxonomy): domain Eukaryota; kingdom Metazoa; phylum Chordata; class Actinopteri; order Chaetodontiformes; family Chaetodontidae; genus Chaetodon; species Chaetodon trifasciatus. The sequence goes on along the minus strand of JBBMOE010000024.1, from coordinate 6,300,363 downwards.
TAAATAAGAGCTCACGGTGACTCTGTATGTGTGTGTGACGTTTCATGGATGAACGCATAGCAGGACTCAGCCCGGCCTCGTCCATTGATAATATTACCTGGAGACAATTCGAGCAGCCCCTCAGAAAGCTGGATGACTTTCTGTTTGTGTCTGTGTCCTTTAAACTCTCTGCTGCAAGCAAGAACAAAAAAAAAAAAAAAAAAGCAAGCGGCTCCGAGGTGTGTGTCGCCAGACTCGCTATGAAACTGATACGAGCCCTTCGACCCAATAAGATGTTCCTTTTTTAGACATTCAAATGTGGCTACCCTTGTGTTGAGCCTCGGCCAAGGATCTGCTCGCACAGGGACACGTTATAAACTAGATGAGCGGTGAGCAGTTATCTGTTTAGATTTGCTGTCTCCCTCAGTGTTGATGGGAGTGCTATTAGTCCTGACAAGCATAAGGACAGAAAGAGGTGAGATGGTGAATATGAGCCTCCTCCTGTATGAGAAAAAACATTTACGACATCCAGTTTCAGGTGAAAATATCATGCAGCTGTTCCCACACAGCTGTTCATAGGTAACATCACTGACCTGGCTGGTAGAAGGAAGGGGAGAGCTCTTTGGCCACCAGTCTGGCGATGCTGGACTCGCTGTTGGAGGCCTGAGCGGCCTGTTCAGCTGCCTCTGACTTGGCCTTTGAATGGGTCGTCCTGCAGGGGACAGACGACATAATTCAAAGTTTAAAAGAAGAGTTTGGCATTCTGGGAAATATGCTTATTTGCCTTCTTGCCAAGAGTTAGATGAGAAGATTGGCACCAGTTTTGTCTCCACCTCTTTGTTAGACAAGAAGCAGCTTTAGCTTAGCTCAGCTTAGCTTAGCATAATGACTGAAAATGGGGGGAAAACAGCTAGCTTGGCTCTGTCCACAGGTGAAAATCAGCACCTTTAACCTTCACATACATTAGATTTTGCTCGATTCATACAAAAACAGATCAACCGAGAAATAGTTCCAGCACTTAACTCCTCGTAAAAACCACAGCTTGTGGTTTTTAAACTTTGGATTTTGTTTTCCGTCTTTATGCTAAGCTAAGCTAACCGGCCGCTGGCAGTGTCTTAGACTCTTATACTGCATTTTCGGCACAGACATGAGTCGTGTCAGTCTTTTCAACTCTTGGACAAAAAGGGAATGAACATATTTCCCTAAATAAATAAATAGATAAATAAGAGAGAGCTGTGTTTACCAAACTGTGTAGACTCTTTGAACCCTCATACATATATGGGCAGTTTATTGGCACAATTCATCCAAACATGATCAAAACAACAAGTTGTCACATTATGCTGAAATGATTGGTTGACCTTGAATATTAACCCTTAGAGATGATGGCTTAAAACCGTTTAAGACCGACCAAAAATACCACAGCACAGGGTTTGTTTATAGTATTCAATCATGGAGAAGCGACGGCCGGGTGGATGGCTGATGGTCATACGGCTCATTAGTATTATTAGCTATCGAGACAGGAGGTGTCCTTTTCTGCTGTTGGGCAGTGACAGAAATAAATTATGCTTTTATTGCTCCCAGCAAGACAATGAGTTATTGCTGGCAAGTCACCGAGTCACCATCATCACACATATTTCAATGTGACCAGCGGACAGAGAGACAGAGAGGACAGTTTGCACCAACACTTTAACACGATGCAACACTTTCTCTGTTCCGTTCCCCTTTAAGTCACTGAAGAACAGGAAACAGAATAAATCGCTAGTACAAATAAAATACACCAAAAAAATGGGACAACGCACTTTCACACTTGTATTATTATTATTATTATTTTGTTTCTGTCTTCTCCAAAATTAACAAGACGAAGCGTCTGTAGCTGCTCACTGAGGCACAGTGTGCTTTGAGCTAACATGCTAACATCATGCTAACACTGCGACAATGCTAACATGCTGATGTCTAGCAGACAGAGTGTTCAACGTGTTCACCAGTGTGACGTGTTAAACTAATGCTAATGTTTGTCAGTTAGCACCAAATGCAGTGTGTGTTGCTGTGTGTGTGTCTACAGGTTTTCAGTTGTGAATAAATGATTGGAAGAATTGGAAATTTGACCTGATGGTGGTGCTACATGGAACTGTAAGGCATCAACAGATTCATTACAGGCAATCCTTTGGGGAACATGAACATATGTACGAAAAGATGACAACTCATAGCTTCAGCTCAGGCTTTATCTCCTGCAGGCCAAGAATGTCTTTATGAGGTTTCATGTCCAACCGTCCAATAGCTGATGGGAAAGTTCACTCTGGACCAAAGTGGCGGGCACTCGACCAACATTAACATCAACAGCACCACGCTGCTAGCATGGCTAAAAACCCACAACCTGAGCGCTGGTCATTCAAGGCTGCCGCTGTGAACTGGGAGAATTACTGATTGTGATTACTCTGTGGATACTTGACATGCTGTAACTTTACACTGAGCTGAAAATAACTCGCCGCTCCACTTTAAGACTCAGCGGGGAAGGTGCTTCCCCCTGGAACAATTAGAGACTCCTGAGGTTCCCTGTTTGAGACGGATGAGCTCCACCTGTCCGCACACCGTCAGCACCTCCTCTTCCAGGAACCCCTCCACCCTGTCCTCTCAAATCTCACACACTTAGAATCACACTGAAATCATTCATTAAAGGTGGAGTTATAGTAGCAACAGCTGCTGTTCAGCAACAAGCTCTCCGGTACGACTTCCAAGGCAATTTAAAGCGAAGTCACTATCACTCACACACACACACACACACACACACAAAAGAAACACACTTAGAAATACATTGTTTAATTTGCCAGCTACACGTCATGTGTAGTTCTGAATTTGTAAACATTAAAAATTGCATAAAGGATAAGAAAACACCAAAATGAACATCCTGTCTGTGGCTCTCAGCCTGTAGCTCGCTGGTTCGTGCCTGAAGACATAAATCTTTAAAAACAGGTCACAAGTACATGGTTTCATTTTCATAAAAAGGTTCAGTCATCTCCTAAAACAGCAGGGCGCTGCAGGTTTCAAAAATGTTGATCAAACAGGAAGAAATGGAGAATCTATCGGGGACTATTTTCAGTCGTGGATTACTCCACCTTTGGTGTGTGAGGGACTGAGTCAAAATAAAAATGTGTTCATTGTAATAAAGGAACAAGTCACCCAGTGCAACAGTGTGGCTCACTGATGTGTTTTTACCAGTTTTATGGCACAGAGGAAGAAGACAGGAGGCGGAATATGAGCAACATGGCGGCCGGGCAGCAGCGTTCAGGCACAACATCGAATGGAGGTCATCTGCATTTTGGCTTAAAACGCGGAAAATAAAGTTGAAGTGTAAAAATCCGCCTCAGGTTGCAAATAAAACTTCTGTTCTGTCAGTGCTCATGAGACTGATGGCTGAAAAATGCGGCTCACACAGTGTGTGTGTGTGTGTGTGTGTCTCGTAGTTAACAAGATGGCAGCCGGTCAGTTCAGCTGGGTTAGCTGCCAGTTGGTGGGTGGAGGTGAAAGGATGGTGACAAATAGCTTCGTCCTGCAAACTGACTCCATCTTTCATAGCATGCTCGTCCACAGTGGATCTGTCAATGCTGTGATCTGAGTGTTAATCATTCAGCAGGAACTAAGAGCAAGTAAAATTTTTATATGAGCTTTCCCATTTTTTTGCTACTTCACACTTCACTCATTTCAAAGGCAAATGTACCTTTACTTCACTACATCTATCTGACAGCTGCAATCATTGTTGATTAAACTACCCAAAAGTCTGCAAAGTACTTGAAATGAGCTCCAACATACTGCTCACACAGCGTAGCATCAATAATATTAACCCATTAATATGTACATATATACTCATAAGACTCTGTAAGGGCCATCCAGCAGAGTGAGTACTTCTACTTTTGATACTTCAAGTATATTTTGTCTTGAGTAAAATTTCAATTAACAGGTATTACCCACAAGTTCTGGGTACTTCTTCCACCACTGGCATTCAGCACAATGCACAGTGGTGAAAGAAGACCAGAGATCTTTAACACTGGTGTGGTGGTTTGGGAAATTCTGGTATTGCCTTGTGTACTGCGGAGAGGTGAGGGGTTTTGGTCCCTGTGTGTCCTTTTTTGGTAGAGGCTGGATGAGGTTCTCCAGGTGGTTTGGGAGCTGACTCCAACACAGCTGGGACTCATCACAATCAAGCACAACATAAAGACTGGACTGCAGAGGGCTCGCTGCCAGATTGTTCCCATTGTTGTCCGTTTATTGGTGCTGCCTGCCAGTAGAAGTTTATATTGAGTCTTTGTTTTTCTTGTATTGATTACCAGTGCTTGATCTCTCCACCACCACGTGCCTTCAACGCTGTACTCACACTCACACCACCTGAGCTTAGTGCCTCGCTCCTCACCTGCTATTCCCATGACTTCCCAGTCAGTTATAAGTTTCCTGCATGCCTGGAGTCTCTGCTCTACCTCCATGCATAGCCATTGATCATCTGTCCTCGAGCCTCGACCCCCAGGCTTTTTGGACTTCAATCCACGTCTCCCTTCTCCCCTTTTCCTTCATTACCCACTCAATTAATTCCTATTTAACCCTTGCTCTCTGTCTGTGTGTCTCCGCTTAGGTCCAAATCCTGCCTTAACACAACATTCAGTATTAGATTATAAAAGTACTCTATCATAAGTAAAAGTCTTGCATTCATAATTTTACTTATGTAGAAAGACAAAAGTATTACCAGCAGGACGGACTGAGTTTATATACTGAAGGGCCTTTTGTTCCTCAGAAAAGTTCATCTTTGAACTTACTCCTCTTATTCTCCTTCCAGTCTTTTTATCTTTTCAACATGACAACTAAAAGATCAAGTATAAAACTACAGTTGTCAAATAAATGTAGTGGTGTAAAAACTTTCTCTTAAGGGCACAATGAGACAAAACGACTGGGAACCACCAACTCAACATATACAAATGCATTATGCATCTTTAGACTGTGGGTAAAAGCCGCCCACTGACTGCCTGAAATAGGCGAGTCTGAGCAACCTGCACCCTGATCTATGCTGAAAATGCTAAATTACCGGGTCGATAACTGTACAAATGTAAACAAACTAGCAGCTCTTGCCACCCAAAAGTCCTCCTCTGACACTATTTTGCACTGCACTGCTGCTGCATGCTGAGCCCAGTGCTGCCAAAGAGATTGTGGTTGGTTTAAAGAACCAGAATAATAATGTGGTGCAGCCAGATGGTCTGCTGTGTGTGACTAGCTGTCAGATAAATGTAATGGAGTAAAAACCACTAAGTTTCCTTCTGGAAAGTACCCAAGTAAAGTTCTTCAAAACTGTACTTAAGTGCAGATCTTTAGTCCATATACATATGTTCTACCTCTGACAGTCCAGTATCCATGCAGCTACAGCAGAATTAAACCCAACACTAAAAAGAAAGAAGCTGAAAGATGGCCTGCTGCAGCAGAGTGTCAATGCCTCGCCAACGGCTCCACAAGCTCGACTCTCAGTACCTTAAATGTGCAGAAACCTTAGATTTCTCAGACTCGTGTGTCCTTGAGTGTGCAGCAACAGCTCACCCCTGCACTGCACTGCAAAGGAAAAACAGGTTTAACCCTAAAATAACCGGTCGAGTTACCAAATGTTGTAGATGCTGCATTGGTGTTCGTTATTGAAACAGGAATTAAAGAGCCGCTGCGTTGCTGTATTGGTTATAGCTGTTGTAAGTTCTCTTCAGTTAAGCAGATCCTAAGTTTTATGTTATTTATTATTAAAGGGCGAAACATGGTGGAATAAGTACTCAGCTCTTTAGGTCTTTCTTAAGTAGCAATACAAAAGCATTAGCATTAAAACACAATGTGGACTTCACTTTAGTTAATTTATATACTGCTGTGCAGTTTAATCTAAAATAATGATTCAGAATTTATTAGTTGATTTTATTTTGATCTGAATCTGCAAAGCAGCTAAAGCTGTCAAATAAATGTAGTGGAGTAAAAAGTATATTTCTCTCTGAAATGTAGTTGAGTTGAAGTATCAAGTAGCAGAAAACAGAACTACTCAAGTAAAGTACAAGTACCTCAAAATTGCATGTAAGTACAGTACTAGAGGAAACATACTTAGTTATTTTCCACCACTGCAGACAGAGGACGCAGACACTGTGAGCTGATTGTTAAGTCCCCTCTCATTCCAGTCAACACTGTGGCCCTGTAACTTGTATAACTGTGTTGGTCCTGCAGTGTTTCCCTGCAACCAAACATGACATTTGACACTGTGACCTAAATACCCTTTATGCTTTTAGGGCCGCCTTGAGGAGACGCTCGTTACACTCTGAGGAGTGATGAGACGTCAGCTGCAGGAAGAGACTCAGCTGGGAAGAAAGTGCCTTTGATACCCAAAGATGTGAGATCACAGAACGATCTACGCCTGAAATCTGAATTTAGAGCCGCTCCTCAAACACGCCCCGCTGCTCGGCTGCTTTGCAACCCTTTGTTTTCTGTCACGCCGCAGTTGCCCTGAAGGCTGACGATAGCGAGAGAAATTCTGGCATCTGCCTCTGGATCTTTGTGGAGGGTCCAATTCAACTGTGTCTAAAGTGTGTGAGACAGACAGAGGGTGTGTGAAAGAGTGATTTAGCTTCTATAAAAAGACAACTAAATGTTTCAGAGTATAATTAAATCACTTTGCCACAATACACATACATTAACATTGCTAAGAGGTCACATGAGGAGTAGCCTCAGAGATCTCATCAATTTCTCCTGTTATTCATCAGTTATTTTTTTCCTCTGCGACATTGTTTCTCGTTAAATAAGCAACGCATAAAACCAGCCTGCAAACAGTCCTGAGCCGAGGTCAGAGCTGAACCGTGTTTACAAATGTTAGGCCCCGGCTGATCGCTCACCGACACAAAATGCTCGTATCAGCAGTACAGTATGTAATCCAAGCTGCACAACTAAAGCTAGGTGTGGTACATATATACGCTAACCCTTTATACCCAGGCACTTGCTTATGAGCTGTGTCATATTTATATCCGTGGAACCATTTGACACCACTGCTGACGCAAGATGGACCGAGATCTGTCCGAGCAGCGGAGCTAAAGAACACAGTGGGCGACAGAAACGGTCTCAATCAGCAAGCAGACTGCTGCTCTCAAGCAGAGATGTGTACCATTTGGAGTAGCATTTAATTTGCTAGAACAGCATGAAAGTGAGTGAGGCAATAAGTTGAGAGTGCAGACAGAACTAAAGAGCCACTGCGATTCAGGGTGAGGAAACAGTCTGTGACGAGGCAGGAAAGATGGGGTTTGGAGGCGGGGGGAGGGGGATAATCAGCTGTTGCATTCCCCTGTGATTGTGATACAGCAAGAGTGTGCCTGCCCTTATTTAGTCAGGGCTCCTCTGTGACCACAGGGCCCCTGTGTGTGCGTCATTTACACCCTGTCCTGCCACACAGGTCCTCCTTCAGCCAGCCCACGCACCAGAACAATGTCCACAGAGTGTCTGAATGCCAGCGAACGCTTAGCTAACCGGACCTGAAGAGGGCAGGTCTGGCATTGCATGCGGCGCACAGGTTGGACATGTATTTTTAACAGTCGACTTCATTGCCAAAGGATCACAGAGTGAGGAAACCAGTGCCAGGAACAGACGTGTCATGTCTCCACTGCTTTTATAATAACAGATTTCAATTCAACGTTCAGGACCGGTCGAGAACGGCTGGTACCAACACAACAATGCACAACAAAGTCCTGCATTCAAAGGTCTGCTTAAAAGTCCAGATGTATCATCAGCAAAGTGTACTGAAAGTATCAAAGTAAAAGTACATCAGTATTGTTCATACTGATGCAGCCTTTTACTGTTGGAGCTGGTTCAGGTGGAGCTTTGAACTACTTCATGTGCAGTTTGATAGTTTAGTCCAGCGGTTCCCAACCTACGGCTCGGGCCCGCCAAAGGGTCACAAGATAAATATGAGGGCTTGTGAGGCGATTAATGTGAGAGAAGAAACAAAGCTCTGATATGAAGATTTGGATTTACTTTTTGGATTTTAATCTCTTTTAATGAAACCATCTAAAAGGTTGAACTTTTTTTCATGAGGGGCAAAGAGCCAGAAAGATGGGGGACCGCTGGTTTAATGTATAAAAGAATGAGCATTTAATAAAGTTGAAGTACACAGTGGCATAAAATGGGAATATTTGAGTAAAGTAAAAGTACATGATTAAAGTTGGTTGCGCTCCACCTTGATTGTTTCACATATTCCAGAATCTGGAGGGAATATGTTTCCTATGAGGTCATGTTTGGCCTGTGAAGGCCGCCGAGGCGTTTGTGAAAGCAGTCCTACATACAGTGTCTGCTTCCATTCTCAGCTCTGTGCAGGCGCTGCTTGATGTGCTGTAGGTGAGCACAAAGCACTGAAACAGCGAACGCCGGCCCATAACTCTCGTGTACTGCTTATCTTTGAAGTACAATATTTAGATTTCCCTCTGCTGGGACGGGGGTCTGCAGTCCATCAGTGCATGTCTCACTGCTGTAAACACTGAGCTTATTTCAGGACAAAACACCACCGCCTTGTACGGTCACAGACAAACTGAAGGTAGACGAGCGCTCGGATGAGCAGCATGACGTGTAAGAAAGACACAATTCCCCGCAGCTTGATCGAATGTGTTCATATGAATTGATTTCTGAGTGCACTGTGATCAGAAAGGTGTTTCTTTTTCTGACAGGCGATTATTCAAAATCAGCTCTTCAACACGTCAAACTGATAAATGCTTGTGGAAGCAGTTTGTCACGAAGTTAAAGGAACAGTTTGACATTTTTTGGAATTACTATATCTGTAAGCTGAATATGAGGCTACAGCCAGCAGCTGATCAGCTTAGCTTAGCTTAGCTTAGCTTAGCTTAGCTTAGTTTAGCGTAAAGACTGGAAACAAAGGGAAACTGCTAGCCTGGCTGTCCACAGTTAAAAAAATAATCCACACCTCTTAGCATTTGTTCAACCCATATAACACTGAAGTGTAAAACCTGTGGTTCAGTTTTGTACAGGTTTAACAAAACAGATATAACATGTTAAATGCCGACTGGCTGTCAGGCTGCTTGTGCTAAGCTAAGCTAATTGACTGCTGATGGTTGCTTCATATTTAGCATACAGACACAAGAGTGGTATCAATCTTCTCATCTACACTCACACTCCACTGACACTCTTTATGCTAAGCTAAGCTAACCGTCTCCTAGCCTCACATTTTACAGACAGATATGAGAGTGATCTTCTCATCAAACTCTTGGAAACAAGAAACGGTTCCTTTAACGTCGAGTTTAATGCAAAAATAAACCTGTTTCATCAGGCGAAGACACACATAACTGAATGAAAGTGTCTCATGAATCGAGATGCCAAACGTTTTCGTGCTGCGTTCCTGCTGTCAGCATCGGCCTCTGAGCTTTAACATGAATGCAGAAGTTTCTCCATAAATGGAGTCAGACTAAGCCTGAAATCTGATTGCAAAGACTGACATTCATCTAGTAAACCCATTTTTTTTATCTATACAAACAAATAAACTTCATAGGAAAATCAATATTGCCATGATCTTTGTTGGATTTATTTATCCTTTTTTTGTTTATTGGTTTGTGTTATTTTATTTGTATTAGCTGCTCTTTTGAGCCCAGAGTGCTTCCGTTCTTCAGTGATTTACTGTCAGACTTCTTAAGTGTTGTATTACAGTCTTCATGTGCTGGAAAGTGAATGAATCCTCTCTCTGCTACAAGCTGGCCTCACCATTGATGAGTGAACCTGCTGCAAAAAGCCTTTCCCACCATCTCTGCAGCCACTAAGAAACTGGTGAAGATGAAATCAGCTTTCCTAACAGTCACAGCTGACATTTGGGACAGTGCTGCTTCAGAAGTTAGTCCATTCCTACTTGTACTATGTTCATTATGAAAAGCAGGATAGGCTGGAACATGAACGGCCACTTCAGCAGCCGCACTCATTATTTCTTATCTGTAATGCAGCATTAAATAAACAGATTGACTCTTTGTTTGTGTTTTCTATTAAGGGAATTACTGTGACCAGCAGCCAGAGTCATGAAGGTGGTGAGTGAAGTGTCTCTTGTTATTGCTATTGTCTCCATATGAACTCATTTGCATTCACCCGCAGCCCTTTGAGGAAACTTAGCTGCAGTTTGTGCCTCTGGTGTTTTGCCACAAGCTTCAGTTTAACTGAAAAAATAAATACTCTGTGAACTCTGTCTCACTTCTGGCTACCATCTGTGTTTGGATTAGAAAATAGGGCACAACTCGAGAAACAGGTTAAGAATCTGTTGTGTTGTGGGTGGAATACTGTCTTCATCCAGACGGTTAAAAGAAAAGTATTGAGGAAATACTCCGTGTTTAGTGCTGCTAAACGACCTTTGGGGTTTTTCAAAGATCACCAGCTAAATATTTTTTAGGAAAGCAGACACTCGGCGCTGGATGAACCCCTGAAAGGTCAGTGTGGGAATTTTAAGTTTTCTGTTCTCTCGCAGTATTTTGCATTTCCCTCCATTCTGTTTTGCACTGTGATACTATGTACTATGATATAGTATTCTGCAGTAGTAGTAGACGGCTGCTGGTTGTCATCACAGCGCTCCCTCAGCTGTGGCATATCTGTATCATTGCAGCTACACAGACATCGAGCTAAGCCAGTTTACCTAAACCCTAATGAGGCTGATTGAGACGGACTGTAGCTGTGATCATGATTACAGCCGTGGGGCGACCGAGCTGCGATCACTGTGGCTGTGGCTGCAGTCATGGCTGCGCTTTGGTATGTCTGTGGCTGTGACACATTAGTTTATAATGGGTGTAACACTGATTGCATGCATGTGTGTGCACTGAAAGGCTAATGATGCTGAATTTATGTGGTGCATTCACGTCTGCCATATCTGATAGAAGCTAACAGGAGCGGTAAAGAGTATCACAATACAGCTGCTGCAGCTGCGCTCGCGGTCTGTGGATAAAAACTGTCGCAGCTCTGCTTTTCAAAGGAGGAAGGAACCAACAAGCTAGCTGTTCCCATGGCTCGGGGAATGCATCAAATGTCACAGGGAAAAAAGAAGGTCAGAACAAAAATTCTCATCGTGACCCTTCAGAGACTCCGTAGTGTTGCGAAACTACCTTGAAAACAATCCTCAGATGAAACTGTCTTCATAAATACTTCCCTGATGAAGAAGATGAAAAAGAAGAATCACGTCTCCGCTCATCTGATCTTACCTGGAAGCAGCGATCTCCGCCTTCTGCTTGGCGATGGCGGCAGCCCTTTGAGCGCCCTCCACCGCCCGCTCCACCTTGTGCTTGATCTTGGTTCCCTTCAGCTGGATCACCCTCTTCTTCATGGCCTTCACCAGCATGTTGTTCATGTACTTGCCCTCCTCCTTCCCTCCCTCGGCAAAGGTGGTGCAGCCGTAGCCGTGCCTCTGGTTGTTCAGCCACTCGCCCTCGTACTTCAGCCCGCTGGACCTTTCGCTTATTCCATATCCCGAGCGTTTGTCGTTCTTCCACTCGCCCATGTAGACCTCTGTTGTGGTGGCGTCGATGTCGGCCTCCACCGGGGGGAAGTCCTCGGCTCCAGCCAGGCTCTCGTCCCCGATGCTGATGGTGGAGTTGGTGTCGCTGGCGTTGGAGCTGAGAGCCGATTCTGTTCTCAGGAAGCTGATCTTGCTCTTCTGGCTGGACAGCGAGGTGCTCGAGTCGGACTTCTTCAGCTTACCCAGCAGGGAGCCCCTGCGAAATAGGCCCTTCTTCTTGGGTTTCACGGCTTCTGGGTCCACCTGGAGAGTGAGGGCGAAGCCTCCACGGGACGGCCCCAGCTGGGTAGGGGTGGCGATGGGTGTCTCCTCACCCGAGGCGTTGGTGGTGGTGATGATGGGGATGTCTTGCTGCAATACAGTGCCGTTGCTGTGCTCGCTGCGCAGGGAGGTCAGGGAGGTACGAAGAGGGGAGCGGACGACTGCTGCCATGCCATAAGGGACACTCTGACGGACGCCGTAGCCATGCCGCATGCCGCCAGTGAACTGACCCTGGAAGGTACCTGCAAACATCAGAAAACAGAGTAAATCTTTCTAACTGCACCGCAGAGCAGACATTGGGGGCCACTTTTTAGCCATGCTAGCAGCAGCTCTACGGTCAGTCTGTCGGAGGCTGGGTCCACCACCGTGGTGCAGACTGAAACATCTCAACAACTGCTGAATGAATGACATTGGTACAAACATTCACAGTGTCCAGAGGGAGGATGAATCTTCATGACTTTGTCGATCTTCTGACTTTTCCTCTGGTGACATCAGCAGGGTGAGGTTTTTACCTCAACATCTGCTGGGTGGATTGGCCAAAACTTTAGAGGAGACATTCATGGTTTCTAGACAGAAAATGTGACTTTATTTGGTGATTCTCTGACTTTTTATGCTGGCAGCACTACCTGCTGAGCATTACCAGGTTACCAGGTGAGGATATTGGCATGCTGATGTTAGCATTTAGCAAACCGCAGAGTTGATAGCATGGCTGTAGACCTTTAGACATACAGCTATGGAGCAAAAATAGCTCAGTCCATATAGAACTATGCGCAATTTTATTTCTGCCAGAATGCCACGGACATCTTCAGTGTGCAAAGTCTCGCTCATTAATGCCCCCGCTGACGGGTCATCTTGAGGTCTGGTCTCATGCTAAAACTGACATGGGTGTAGATGATAGTGACAGCAAGGCCTCGGCCCGTGAGGCCAGGAGGGCACGGGGCTTGTGGGCTATTATTACATCCTGACATCTGGTGCTATCACATCCCCCACTGCCACTTCAACCAGACTGGGCTTAAAGCTGATGAGTCAGCTGTTAAGGAGGGGAACCACTGACTATTGTGCATGCACAGATCACAGCAATCGATTTTCATCTAAACTAATCTGGCCTGTTAACTACAAACTTTACTTGAGTATTTTCATTTTATGCTTCTGTATACTTTTACTTTGCTACAATTGTCTAACAGCTGCAGTCACTACTAGTATTTATATATATTTAAATAGGAAACTGTGTACATAGACAGAACTTTACCAACGCCAGCTTCATCATGAAGGTGCTGCTGATAGTGCATCAATAATGTGAGACAGTAGTAATATAACACAGAGAATGACAGTTTTTCTGCATAACGAGTACTTTTACTCTTCATACTTTAAGTACATGTTGCTAGCACTTTTAGCTTTTCCTTGTAACTGAGTATTTTCACATGTCAGTACCTCCTTTCACTTCAGCAAAGGATCTGAATACTTCTTTCAGCACTGTTGATGATGGTGTAGCTTAACGAAATGGAAAGAGTCCTGCGGGGCTGCGAGCACCTCTTGACTGACAGCAGCAGGGTGGTATTTTCTTCTGGTTACACACAGACATCATAAACGCCCATAAGGATCGTCAGGCTGCTGTTTCTCCCTCACTGATTTGTCTCCACGTCGCCTGCGATGAACTTGGTGAAATGAGCCATATGACCATGCTTTGAGGGGTTTTGGTCCTACTGTTGCATGATTGAACGACTGTCCTCTCATAAAATGGCCTCACTGCAGAGAAATCCAGCGGTGGAGAGTAACTTTTTACTCAGTATACTTCTGAGGTCTGTCTTATTGCACTACATTTATCTGACATGTATAGTTATTATTTACTTTTCAGGTTTAGATTTTTGACTCATATAAATGATCAACAAATAAATTATACACATAGATACGGTATAAATAAACTACTCAACAGCCTTCAGCAGTTAAAATGAGCTTCATCTGAACCAGCTACAATATTAAATACTGCATATATGTTCCTATATTCCAGTTTAGTAATGTACAAAATACTACAACACTGGAAAGTGGCCATTGTGCATAATGAGTAGATTTTTACTTTGTATATGTAGCTGATAATACCTCTGTACTTTAACAAATGTGAGATACTAAATGCACAACTTCTACTACTACTGTACTTTTACTTACGAAAGATTTTGAATGCATGACTTCTACTTGTAACTTGTAAGAGTATTTTTACACAGTGTTATTGCTACTTTTACTTCAGTAAAGGATCTGAGTACTTCCTCTATCACTGGTGTAATCACAGGAACTTAATGCAGTGATCCAGCGTAGGGTTACATTTAATCAAATACTTTATTTGAAGAACATGTTTAAGGTTATTTGTACTTCATTTGGGTATTTCATTTCTGAGCTACCTTATACATCCAGTGCTACATCTCGGAGGGCCTAACTCTGTCAGGACTCCTAACAGAGTATTTTTGAGCCTTCTATGGTGCTGCTACTTTTACTTCAGTAAAACTCAGAGTACTTCCGGCACCTCTGCTTTTTTGCAGTACAACATATTCAAAATGTGCAAATCTCACCTCCATCAGCGTATGTTTCTGTTCCATACCCATCCTGAAGCCCATTATTCCACGTTCCTTCATACTTGGCTCCGCTGCCAGCACTGATCCGGATCCCGTATCTGCCTTTGAAGCCATGAGTCCATTCCCCTTTGTAAATCCAGTGTCCTTTGGTTTCCACTCCCAGACCGTGGCGCTTCCCCTGCGACCAGTACCCCTCGTAGGTGTTCCCGCTGGGCCAGGTGTACACTCCCACCACCTCGAAGCCGTAGTTCCAGGAGCCGGAGAACTCGCCCTGGCCTTTGGGTCCGGTGCAGATGCCGTGGCCGTGGGCTTTGCCTCCCTCCCATCCTCCGCAATAAGCTCCGCCGTCGTCGAACTCAAAGCGACCCCCACTCATGCCTCCCAGCTGCCCAAAGACGCACCGATCAGAAAGTGAAGCTGTGTCAGTCTGTTACCTGGCTAAAGATAAAACCTCCGTCAGTCTGACTTCACCTTCACCTGACATCAAAACTGATTGGAGATATCCTTGGTGCTGAACTTGAGGGGGTTTCTTCTTCTGGACTTGGTTTGGGGACTTCTGAGCGTGTCCATGAAGCTCCGGGGCGCACGTCACACTTCACAGAAACTTTTTACAAGATGTTTATCCTCTTTTAATCCAGTGTCTTCTTCTTGAATTCCCTCCAGAATAAATTATGGCGAGTTACAAATTTGGACGAATGGTTTTTAAATCGAATACTTGACAAGCCAGGGATCTTACATGGCTTTTTCCAGGTGGCCACAGATAAAAGCCCCTGTCCCCCTGTCCCTGCCACCCAGCTATCTCCTGACGCTCGCTGCTGCTGGAAATATTTTAGCAGACCTAACAAGGCGACCAATCCACACACACACACGCACGCACACACACACACCCTTCCAAAAATACAACCCAATCCTTACTCTGCTGCCTGCAAGGAGCCATGCCAGGGTCTTGCCACCTCGGGACTGAAGTGCATGCCATTCAGGACTCTGCTCTCTGCTGGTTTTTCCCTGCACACGTACAGACGTTACACTTAATGCAATTTGAACATCATTATTCTCTCTAATAGGCTATTAAGCCTGATGAAAGAGACACCCCTAAGAAGATAAATCTCTGTAATCCCCCACTGATGCTCCTCTATGGCCTGTGGTCTCATAGATCTCAGGGTATCAGGATAATGTTTCTACAATATTCCAGTAGGAAGCTTGTGTGTCCGTGGCCGAGGTTTTGATAGCTTACTATATCATCACTGATCAGTATCTGTTGGGATGTAGGTCTGCCTGTGGTTTTACTCTTAGAAGTTTAGTTTGCTGCATACCTACATGTGCATACTTACAAAAAGTACAATTACATCTAACATATTGACGCCTTTTACATTGCAACCAATCTAATTTACAAAGACTTCAAATGAATGTGGGATACAGCAGTATTGCACTGCAGCTCACTCTCTTCACTCCCTCTGCTGGGAAATGTTGTTAACTGCATCACAGACGTCTCAATTCTCTCTGTGAAGTGAGCTAAACTGTTTGAATTACTGATGAGCAGCGGTGGAATAAGTACTCTAATATTTTACTATATAGTAAAGCGTGCTCAGGAAAATACACTTAATTATGAGTAAAATGTCTGCTTTCAAAATCCATAAGTACTGTCAGCCAGAGGTGGAGCCAGATGTAAACACTCTGAGCTTTGGGGGAGATTTTTTTTCCCCATTTAAGGTTGCTATAAGCACTGGGTCCACTATTTATTTGACAGCCTCTGGTGGCCATTGCTGAAATCTGTCAATTACCTCAAGTGATGTCACTTGAGTCAGCGTTGGTTAGGGCTGAAGACCACAAGATTGAAAATTACTTCACTGACTTCACCAAACCTCTGCAGCCCACTCCTCATCTCTGCTTCAGCCCAGACGCTCGAGGCTACTTTAGCTGCTGCTAGCCTAATACAGAAAGCCCCAGATGAACTATCTGTGGTCGAGTTGCATTGTGGGTAATGTAGGCACCAAGTTTTGACAGGGAAGAAGAATAAAAAAAACTGTCCAATATATGTCCAAAACTATTATAGATGTAAATTTGAGGACATGTCTTCTGCTTTAGTGGGAGAGGAAGTTCCTCATGAATTTATTAATTTTTTGGACTTTTTCTTTTTGCGTTTTTTGGGTCTTGAAATTGTTGTTTAAATGGAAACATCAGAGGGAAAGAGGGGAATCTCTCTTTAGGGTAAACGACAGGTGGCCTGGAGCAGAAACTGCCTTTTTGTACGAGGTCAAAACACAAAAAAGACCTCAAACCGGTGGCTTATCCTTTAAAAATGCTTTATATTATTATACACTTATCATATCTTTTCATATTACCAGCAAGTTACCAGCAACTACAGCTGCCAGACTGGCCTAAAGTGGAAGAGTGTATCCATCTAAGTAACAAGTAGCCTCCAGTATTTTCCTCTGGGAGGTAGTAGTATTCAGTATTCAGCCCTACTTACTTTCCATCGCTGAAATAAAGGCTTGCACACTTTTCTTTGACTTTTTTCATTTGCATGTATAGACATATTCAATCCATACGCAGTTTACAGAAGTGGACCCTGGCAGAACCGGCGTCGTGTCCTTACTGGAGCCGCTTGACCTTCCGCTCAAGCGGTCCGTCCGCGCGCCTCCACCGCGCATGTTTGTGCGTAGCTCATCACCGTGTGATGTAACGCGGTCACACATCTATGTAATTGTAAGTGCGGCGGCATTCTGGGATAAGTAGCTGTTTGTACATGGATTAGGCCGTGCGGCTGTTTGTAATCTGTGTTTTTGGGGGTGAGGCCGCTTTCAGCACCGGAGCTGTCCGAACCTGACGGATGCTGCTGCCGCGTGAAGCGACGATGCTGCGCTCGAGCTGCTGAGATCCTCTCTCTCTCTCTCTCTCTCTCTCTCTCTCTCTCTCTCCCCCTCTCTCTCTCCTCTTCTCTCCCTCCTCGCTCCTCTCCTCCACACGCACAAAACGCTCTGTCATGGCGTCTTCCAACCATGTTACCCCCACCAACTGTAGCTGGTGGCCCATCTCAGCGATGGACGAGGACGGCAAAATCACAGACGGGGAGGAGTGCGAGGAACCGACGGCAGAGCCCAAACCCTTCAATAAAGACAGGCTCGTTTTGTACCACTGGACGCAGTCTTTCGCCTCCCAGAAGGTAAAAAAAAGGAGCAGATCTTGAAAATGGAGGTGGCTCCACGTCTCTTTGCATGGCATGATGCTGCCAGCGTGGAGCTCCCTGTGTTTGTTTTTCTGTTATGATCAAAGCATGTTTTTGTGTGTGTGCATGTTTACTCCTGCACAAACCTCCGGAATACGAATATGATCCTGCAGCTGGGCAGATCTCCCATTTGAGGCGCTCAGAAAAGCGCTGCAGCACGGGGCTCGTTTCCTCGACACATCGCTGGACTGCTGGTCAATATTCTGTTGTCTTTCTTTCACCACCGCATAAATCACCCCTCATATGTCGTCAGCTTCCACCTTCTGTTGACACGTTGAAGCTGTTTTATCTGCATGGCTGTGGCCACAACCTAGGTGCTCTGACACATGACATCCTAAATAATTGATTGAAACGATGTGCAAAACAAACCAAAGGCCGTCCTCCCCCTTCTGCAGCTGAATCACACCATATGTTGTTATTTTAATGGCTTCCTGAAGTCTACCTTTGATTACCTTGGCAGATACTCACCTGTACCTTTCCTATGCAATGAGCATGTGTGGTAAACATGTTGTCTTATAGCTGTGAAGCTACTCAGAACTCTGAAAGCAGACAGTAATGATGAGCATGAAGCTACATGAAGGGATGCACGATTATATTTGAGCTTTACTACACAATCAGCATGTATATTAAAGGGCCACTCCACTAATTTTTCACATGAGGATCTATTTAAGATATAATGTATAATGTCTTCTGTGGATCTGGGCAGAAAATAACCCCTGTGATGTCACAGTGATGTCAGGCTCGGATTCAAGACGAAGAATCACCATCCTGATGTAAACATGTGGAGTGAACAACACTTTGGATTTTTGTGTGATTACAAACATCAGCGGGATTTTGAATGAGGTTTTCTTACTTCTGGAACAGAAGTTTCATCAATGCATTATGGGAAATGTAGGATCCAGTGTATATATATAGCTTGACCCATACTAGGAGGTAAAAGTCAGGATGTCTCAGCTTCTGCTTCTTCGATTTTGACCACGTAGTTTTTAAACCTCTTGTAAGTTTCCCAAACTAATGGAAGTGCACTTTCAGTGATTTGAGTTTTTTCTTCTGATTTCTGGGCCGATCGGACAAAACAAGCATTTCATCCCTTTTTAGAAAATTGTGATGGGTATTTTTGATTTTATAGACCAAACAAATCTTTTATTCATCATATTAGCAGATGAACCAAACATGAAAATAACCATTAGCCCGTGTGAGTTTCTCCCTGCTTGTGTTTTGATCTTTTATTACACACCATCCTGTAGGTTTGGTAAAATATTGTCGAATATTGTGAAGCGGTTCATGCTTCATCATCGCTGCCTGCCTGCACTCAGAACAGCTTTAGCGCCATCTCTGTGAACTGAAGGACGGTGTTACAGTACACTCCTCTCCACTCCAGACCAACAACCTTGAGTTGATGCTCAGTCTCCTGTTGGTACGTCAGTTGTGAGGCTCCATTGTTGGCTCACGGCCGCCGAGCTGCTGATTGTGCCGGTTGTCACTCGGCAGAGGGTAAACACCAGGCTCACTGTCATGATTATCACCTCAATCCTGGAGCCGGACAAGCTGAAATGTCTTCACGATCACGTGTGACTGTGCTGTCAATGAACAGACTATTGGCCATGCAGCTTTAGAACAACACACACAGTTAAACTGCAGTTCATTTGTACTGCGGTGTATGACATTTGTTGTTATGCAAGCTGATGCGTGCTTTAAATGGCATTTCGGGCATAGCTTTTATGAGATTAAGAGGCCGAGCAGTAGGTTGTCCACTCCGCCAGAATTGAACTGAATATTTTCTGCCTTAATATAACACAAATGCTTGCAGCGTGATTTGGTCAAAGTATCTGTGCAGCGCCTTGAAAGATGCTGTTATATTTAGTCAATCTTGTGTGACTTGAAAACTCTTTCTCTCACTCTCTCCTACTGTAAACACTTTGGCAATGATGGCACAGAGCAAGCGATAATGACAAAGGAGTCGCTCCTCCAAGAGATCAACCATTGCCTCGATGAGTATCGTCATCAGATGTTCAGGGGGATTATTTACAAGTCTGTGTATGCCTCAGCAAGTTCCTGAGGAAAGAGGGAAGCTGTGCCATTGAATTTCTCCTGCACAGCCCTTTGTTCCTTCCCCTGAGATTGTAATGCTTTACACCTAGCTGCCACAGTACCTGTGCTCCCAGGGCTTGAAGGGGGTCATACAGTATATTCATCCAACTCACACGAGTGATGCGTTGTGAACACGAGCGCTATGATAAAGATAGAGACAAATGGAGCTCAGCACCCTGGAGGAACAGCACTTTTTAGAGGCCTCACAGATCGATACTCACTGGCAATCTGAAGGCCTGCAGGTTAGAGATTCACACCTTCATCACACCTTCTGTGAGGCTGTAACGCTGTGTATTTTTGTGTACAGGACAGTGTGCCTGCGATTATCTTGACAGTCATTTAAGAATTAGCTTCGTGTGGTTTCCAATATGATTACGCATTAACAACCAGCGGGACAAGTATTCAGATCTTCGTTGGCAGTAAAAGTACTCGTTCTGCAGAAAAATGTACAGTTGAGGTGGAGCTAGTTTTATCCACTTTATATACAGTCCAGTGGGTCCAGAGGGGTGGTCAGGCTGTCCCCCATACCTGCATCAGAGGGTGATACTGTTGGATGGATTACTGAATGGGTGGCTGGATAAATGGCCAGGGGCCCCTGGACCAGAGCCTCTGTATGACATGACTGTCAACAGCGACCACAAAGAGACACAAAAACAACCACAAATAGACATGAAGCGACTACAAAATGACTACAAAGAGACACAGCTGTTGTGTATCTCTGCCAGTCTGGGCATCATGTTGTTTTATGGGATGGATGGAGGCCCTTTGTCATGTCTGTGTCCAGGGACCCGTTGTCTCATGATTCCTTCATGTCTGTAGACCATCTGGAGTTAAGAATAGCAGCTTTTTATTGAAATGATCTACTTTCAGGATATTTAATGTTGTTCTTTTAGCATTTATTTATTACTCTGTATAAATATAGCGTGTAGTTTTTTCCTGCCAAAAAACAGAGTCTTAACACATTTTTACTAATTTCACAAATGTGCCCTCCTGCCTCCAAAGGGTCACAATGTAGTTCTGGGCAACTGTGAGATACTTAAAGTGGCAGCCAAAAAAAAAAAAAAAAAGATTTGTTTTTAGTTTTCTCTCTCTCTCGTCTCTAGTCTTTGTTTCTTTGGACCTCAAATGAAACTATGTGATAAGTTGGTAGAACTGCTAACGTACTGCTAGTTAGCTAACTGCTAATAGACAAATCCTAAATGTGACAAGGGGCCCCAGCTAGCTGCTGCTTTTTTGGTTTAGGGTCACAAGTTAAAAGGTCTGGGAACCACTCATTTAATCTTTGACAATGTGTCGTATTTCAGAAACTTGCATGTTTTTATGTAGAATCTTAATCTGAAAACCCTGCTGTCAGGTGAATGCAGTAAACCATTGTTGACAGCAAACATAGTTTAAAGGTCATGTGTCAAGGTTTTAGTGGCATCTAGTGGTGACGTTGCTGATTGCAACCAGCTGAACACCCCTTGCTTTGCCCTCTCTTACTGGTGGACTTAGTGGAAGAGGTCCAGCTCCCTCTGTAGGTATAAAGAGCTCATGCTAAGGTCTTATTTTCATGTGATTTTACACTGAAAACATAATTGTGAAGATTATATTCTGCCAATAAACCTCCATAAATCCTCCACACTGGACCTTTAAGTTACTGTATATTGTTCAGTAACATGAGTTTATTTTGTGCCTTGCAAGCAGCTGAACTATTTGGCATCGTTACTCAGGAGTGACTAACATTATTATATAACAAACTCTGGTTGCAGCATGAGTGTGTTATTGTGGGCATCGCATGGGGACACCTCAGCAGTGTAAGGCTGGGACCTGAAACGTTTGACAGTTTTATATAGAAATCTGTGATTTAGCGAGTAACAGAGCCGCACTGATGGAGATGTAAAAAGCTTTTCGCTGTGACTTTGCAGCTGCATTCATAGATTTGTCCGAACCCGTGCTGCTGTTGTAATTGCTCTGCTTGTGTTACTAAATCACTCATTTTTATTTCATTACACCATGTCTGACCATGTTCAGCAAAACTCCCATTTTGCTCTTCCTCCTGAGCGGCCAAATGTAGCACTTTATACCCCAAGTGTCATCTCCTTTCATTAATCTTATTCCCACTAATAGCTCTCCATGGACCTTGGCTTATCCTTCATCCCTGTAGCAATGGATCCTGACGGTCCTGGAAGGCTTTTGCAGAAACACACTGCAAAGCATCTCATTATTCTGCCAGACCACACAAACATTTCAGTGAAGCCTTTTTATTCTATACAGCACAGGCATGGTAACTTTTATTTGTCACAGAGAAATAAAGCTATTGGCCTGTGTGCTTAGCTTTGGTAATATTGCAATGACTCTTTTTAACAGCAGAAAAATGATCTTTGTTTGCAATGTTTCTGTTTTACTTTAGATGAAATGGATCATCAGTCTTCCTCTTGTTTTTGCATTTTAAGGTCTCAATTATGTTTTCAAAGGAACAAAATGTTCCCAGCTCTCCCTCTGCATATTATTTCCCCACATACATTCACATGTAAATTGCTTCATGGTAGAAGTAAAGGCGTGGCGTGTTTGTGTTTGCAGGTGCGTCTCGTCATTAACGAGAAGGGTCTGGTCTGCGAGGAGAGGGATGTGAGCTTGCCGCTGCAGGAGCACAAGGAGCCGTGGTTCATGAGGCTGAACCTGGGAGAGGAGGTGCCCGTCTTCCTCCACGGGGACACCATCATCAGCGACTACAACCAGATTATAGATTACCTGGAGAAAAACTTTGTGGGAGGTACGGTGCAGTAATAATGAGGCTCCCATTTAATGATGCTGTTCCACTTTCTTCTCTTCACTTTAAGTTTACAAGCATGATTGAAAGCCCCTAAACCCCTCCCCTGAACAGCATTTGTCCAATCATAGCTTAGCATCACCGGTCTGTCAAGCTTTGGATTTCTCTGCATGCTGAAGGCTAACATCCACTGAGCGTATTTCCCCTCTAAGTGGAACCCAGTCCTAGACGCTAGGCTAACGTTAGCGGTTCTGTCCTGTTCTTTATTGGCAGCACACAGCAATTAAAAATCATGCCCTGCTTTTCTACACAGAGTGCAACATTTACTGCCTTTTTTCCTGAGGGTGTAAATGTGTTCACTGTATGGTGCCATCAGAAATTCCACAAAGGAACAAAAAAGTAGTGTCCATGTAAGCCTGTACTACTTTCCTGCTGACAATGCCACAGTTAAGTGTGCCTACATGGGTCATGGAAATAGCCTTACGTGCATATTTAAGACCCCTTTTACAAGATACAGCCCATGAATCTTAGGTCAATTAACTGACTAGTCACAGCTGATAAAATCTGCCAGCGTTCAGGCGGGAAAATTGATGATTGCTGGCTTAAAATCAGAAGTCTGCGTTTGTGTGCTTCTGTCTGAAATCAAGGACCCATTGTCCCGCTAACAGGCTCAGGTTTTAGCGGTGTCTTAGTGAAACAATCACGCCATTGATTAATCTACAAACCAACTGACACACATTTAATCAAGGGGTCCCCTGTCTACCCTGTTGCTAATTCAGTGTTGCTCAAGAGCTACAGAAAATATCAGGCTACATCCTCCTTGTATGTGAAGCTGGGGTGGCAAACACAATTGGAAGCCATCGGAGGCCATCTGTCATCCCTGTACACTGTGTGTCAGTGTGTACTGTACTGTGAAACTCTGTAAGTCACCGCAACAATGTCTTTGCACCAATGTCACCAAGATGAACTCCTCTGATTAGATTAGATGAAATTGCAGTGATCCCTGTGGGAGAATTTGTGGCAGTCGCAGACGGGACTCAGATACAAACCTGAGAGAGAGTTTCATGATCAAACAACAACAAATATATAAGATTTCTCATGTGAAATGTGCATTATGAGGCAGTGACTCAGATTCAGGCTTAAGACGTGTCATCCCTGCCTTTGCCAGAGAGTAAGCAAATGTTAAGATGCATGCACTGAGTCCTGTGATCTCTGTGTGTTATGCATCCTATAGAGTCATCAGTTGAGACGGCGTGATGTTATGTAATGTCCTGGGAGCCTCAAACCAGTAAAGGCCTGAGGGATGTTGGCCAATAACTGGAGAACTCCCTTGTCTTCGTTTAGTTTGTGGTCACTTCTTCGGAGCAGCAATGCTTGAAAGCTTTGCAGGAGATCTGGTCGACTGCTTGCTCAGTAATGAAAGGCTAGAAGGCAAAAACTGACCCTGGTGTTTGAGCTCCTGTTCTCATTCAGACCTGTTTGTTTTGGCTATTTGATAGTGTGCCGCGTGCAGGTTTTTGCAGTAATCTCTGTTAGAACAAGTTAGTTTGAAGCTGTGCAGAGAATCTTTTCCAGCATAACGAAACCGTCCAGCTGAGGTGTTTTTGTTTTCTGTTTTGGTCTGTTGAATGTTAAATGAATCCACCACATGTTTTAAAACCAGAGCTCAAGCTGGACATGCTTTTAGCCAGGAGTCAATCTGGATAAGACTTACAGACATGCTTTCTCTCTGCGTGTAAATCCCTAATGAATGCTGGCACCGTGGGCTGCAGCTGCCCCGGAAAGTGCAGATGTCTCAGAAAAGAGACTCTTACACCAGTGCAGAGCTGCATGGTGCCAACCCGGACTGCTTCACTGTGTTGCTGAGATGCAGCAGAGCGCCCCCACTGTGTGAAACCTGTTCGAACAATCAGGGCCTCAGCTGCTCTTATATTCTGTAATGCGCATCGTTGTCTGTTTGAGCATTGGGTTGTTCTTCGGATGAGTTTAGTTGCTGATGTGTGATTTTCCCCACACTGCTGCAGCAGACCACCGAGATGACCGCTGCATGGCATGCCCAGGTCGGCATGCCGGTCCTGGGACTGATTACTCAGCTTTCTGGAGCTCTGCCAGGTGCAGCTCCACCCTCCGCAAGCATCTCTGAATATCCTCAAGCAGCCAGCTGATTATCTGTGTTTTGTCAGCCCTGTGTTTGGCTGGCTGTGACCCTGCACGGAGATAAAAGCTCACTCTGCTCCGCTAACCTGTCTCATCCTTAATACTGAGTCTCAGCAGCAGGTCATTAAGTTGAGCATCCTCCCAGCCATGCAGCATGTAGCCAGCACGCTGAGCGCTAACACGAGAATAAGGACAGCAAAATGCAAAAGCTGGTCCCCTCAGTAATAACTGCAGGAAGTTACTCCGCCCAGCACACAAATAGTCCAGCACATAACCTCCATTTTTACACTGTTTTAGTAGAGATTTAACAAATAATATATGTGTTCATGAGTGAGAGCTGCTGGAAAGTGCATGATACCTTCAGACAGAGCCAGCCAAGTTGTCATCTCAGGTTTCAAGCCTTTCTGCTAAGCTAAGCTAACAAGCTGTCGGCTTATACTTAAAGAGACACTCAACTAATTTTACTCACAACATCAGATCCTCCTCTGGTTCTGGAGGAGTGAATTCCAGTAAAAAATCCTTCTCGTAACAACCACCAAAGAATCTGCAAACAAAAAAAAGAAAGAAAAATACTGCAGAATTACAGACTTTATGATGTGGAAGTGAACAAGGTAGGGTAACAAAGGGTTGAGTTGCATTATGGGAAATGTAGTATGCAGAGTTTTGGTGTTTTAAGACACACTGTTGGCTCATTTCTGCTGCTTCAGGTTTTCAGTTTGAGCCTCACAGCTGTAAGAAGTGCAGCACTTAAGCACTGGAGCGCCCTTTAATGAACAGGGTGATGAGAGCGGCACTCATCTCCTCATCTGACTCCCTCAAGAAAGCAAATAAGCTCATTTCCCAAAATGTGGAATTATTCCTTTAACTTGAGCAACAGCAGATAAATAGAACAGATCAGGCCAGTAGGGGATCGGTGCAACAAGCTTACAGCGGAGCCTAATTAACCCGTGGCCTCGTGTTACTGCGCTTATTGTGTTTTTGTTCATCTGGATTGTCCTTGAATCTCGTCTCTTGGGGTTACACAGCGTTTATAGCCGAAGCACGTTTGCTTTTCCGTTCAGTTTCCAGGAGATTTTTTTTCCCATGACTTCAGTATTGTTCGACTGCCAGGCTTTATGAAACATGACCAGTGGCGCCTGTTTGCAGGTTGCCATGTTGTGTCTGTCTGAGAGCCGGAGCGCTGAGAATTGTGTTATTTTGGGGACGTGTGACAGCAAGCGTCATGACAGTTGCTTAGCAATCTGAGAAGTAAATGAAAATATACCAAGAATATTAGTGTGCAGCTGTGCTCGACATTCATTTTCATTGTTTTGTTTGCACATTATGAGCCTGTGTGTCCTCAGAGAGCCCTGGGATGGTCCTGAGCTCCATGTAGATGTTTTCTCTGTATTCCTGTTTTCACACCGGTGTCTCGCCCGCAGACACGGTGGCTCAGCTGATTCCTGATGCAGATTCACCTCTCCACGAGCGAGTGCAGCAGTACCGTCAGCTACTGGATGGTCTGCCCATGGACGCTTACACGCACGGCTGCATCCTCCATCCAGAGCTCACCACCGACTCTATGATCCCAAAGTACGCCACCGCAGAAATACGTAGTAAGTGAAACCGTATTGTGTGGGCATGATTGTTTAGAAAGACGAACACGGCGGTTTATGGTTTTCAATTGTGCTTCACACAAAGCAGTGAATTAAAATCAACAGAAAAGTCACAAAACATTGACCAGATGGGTCTGATTTTGTAAAGAACAAACACTGTTCCAGTCATATGAATACAATTCAGCACTTTTGAATGGATTAAACAAGATCTGTGTTCATTTGTGAGCCTTAGAGGTGCTGGAAGGTGTTTTTTTGGTTGTCTTTGCACAGAACCAGGCAAACTGTTTCCCCCTGTTTCCACTCTTTATGCAAAGCTAAGCTAACCGGCTGCTAGCTGTAGCTTCATATTCACAGAACACGTGTGGGACGTCACTGTCTCAGGCAGCCTTATTTCCTCGAGTAGAGTCCCGAGTTAAGACTGACCTGGTTTTAAGTCAGGACTCTGTTGTCTGTCTGTTCTATGATCTCATGCTCGCACCACAAAGACACACGGATCTGAAATAGCTTTCCTTGAGGTGCTAATCAGAGATGCCAAGTAAAACAGCTTTTAAAGGTCCAGTGTGGAGGATTTAGGCAATCTACTGGCAGAAGTGGAATATAATATTCAGCATTGTGTTTTCATTAGTGTGTAATCACCTGAAAATAAAACATTTTTTATAGCCTAGAATGAGCTCTTTATATCTACAGAGGGAGCAGGTCCTCCTGAAGGTCTGCATGCATGCAGCCGGCCCACGAGGCAATTCGTAAATACAAAAAACTTCTCTAGACAGCAATGCTTTTCTTCTGTGATCAAAGAAAATAACATCAAATAGTCGACTTGTGGTCCCGAAATGCAGAAAGCATCCAACAATTTCATCTCATTGATGACATGGATCATTGGGAAAAACAAAAGTCGATGTGGAGCATCGCACTTTGCAGGAGAACTGGACCGACGATTGTTTTCTTTGTTGAAGGAAAAGTCAAGACAGTGTGTCTGAGTTAGTTTGTGGGGACGAGCTCGCAGTGCTGAGAGGCCAATCTCAAGAGTCACTGCAGCTCGAAACGGATAAACTGGATGAACAAGACTGAGTTCGACTTTGAGCGTCCTACAAGCAGCTTTCACAAGACCACATTCTCACAGAGACCTGCAGGCTGGTTTTAAGCTGAGCGAGCTCATGGCTAAGAAGCTAAAACCTCCTTCAGAAGGAGAATTTGTGAAGGAGCGCCTCGTTGCTGCTGTGGAGCTGCGAGCGTCGGACACAACGAGGAAACACAGAGCATGTTTCTGCTCTGCAAGAACAAAAGCTGCTGAATCTGCTGCTGAGAGTGAAAGCTCCGTCAGGCGTTTGGTGAGAGGTTTCAGGGCATGAAGCGTCAACAAAAGCAACATATTTGTTATGTCATTAAATGTGGAACCAGCTGATGTTCCTGCAACATAAAATCACTGAGCTGCAAAGCAACAATGAGCTCAAAGCTGCAACAACCTCCACCTGCTCGAGTGATGAGTCCTGATGATTTCCATTGTTTGGACAACATCCTATTGAGAGCAGCTCTGACTGACCCAAACCTGTAAACCCAGCTGCGAGTAGCATCGTCATCATCATCACTAACATCTGACATCAAACGCTTTGCCAAGAGAAGCAGCTCCAGCCATCGCAGAGGTTAATGTGGTGTGTGTGTTCAATAATTTAGCGTGGATGCTTCTTGATGAGAAAAAGGTTCCCCACAGACGCCTGGAAGGGGAGGCTGAGGGGTGGGGTGTTCAGCTGGCTGCAATCTGCAACCTCACCACTAGATGCCACTAAACTCCACACACTGAACTGAACCTGGAAGTGGACGTCTCTCATCAGTCAGGAGCTCCTGGACAGCCTATGAGAGTTCATCCTGTTCCTGAAAAGACCCCCTGTCAGACTCTGAGTGGAGAGGATCCAGAAGGTTACCAGAAACAGGCTGCACCACAAACTCAACCGAGGCCACTCAAGTGTGCGTAACGCACAAAGACACACGGCGCTCACAGAGGAACCTCGTGCTGTGCATCGATGCAGCTTGATTTCATGTGACAGCGCATTCTGCTGCATTTCACAATGCATGTTCACACACGTTTAACGCTCTGAGCGGATGATGTGTGTCCGCCGGAGTGTGTGTGTGTATGGTGTGCTAGTAATGTGAGTTTTTTACCATTTCGGAGATATTACTCTTAAAAGCAGCTTTTATCAGCAACAATGAGAAACTCTGTGAAGAATAACATTCATTTATGGAACGTGGAGACACAAAGTAGAGGGCTGTGTTTGTTTTTGCCTCATGTTCCACGTGTATTCTTATTCTTGATATGTAATATGAATGAATGTTTTGAATGGATTAATCTGAATTTACAAGCTCTCTGGGTTGAATGAGCTTCAACTTTGGGACCAGCTAGTCTCCCAATGCAAAACAACAGACAGGCATTACGAATGCAAAGCCGTTCATCTTCCTCTGAGGATTTTCCACATCATCAACAAACAAATCCCTGGTTTTATGTGCTCGACGTGATTAGCATACGGTGTAATTTGACGCTACTCAATACCAAAAAACCCTTAGCTCAGCACGTCGTGGTGATGCCAGATTTATACACCCCAGCAGCTGATATCAGGCCTGCCAGCGTGAACTCTAGTGCTCTTTCAGGTAGTGGCCTCAACATGTAAATCCAAATTCTGCAGCAGAATTGATCCTCCAGTGAAACTCTGGTCCGGCTGTGTCTGTAAAATCTATCTGCTGCACTATTTAAGCATCACTGATGTTTGTGTGTAATCATCCTCTTATGTTTGTTTCATTTAAAATCTTTCAAACAGGAGTAAATGGTGCATTCATTGAAAATATGCCAGAAATGTACAATTTAAGACTTTGACCACTGACCATGTGCACATATACATGAGCTTAGCAACATGATCTGAAGGTCTGAGTGGATTTAAGAGATTTCACAAAAGACGGGAAAACTACGTTATTTAGATTTGTTCAAAAATAAATTTGAATGTTGTGTGTGTGTGTGTGTGTGTGTGTGTGTGTGTGTGTGCCTTCAGGACACCTGGCCAACGCTGCGACGGAGCTGATGAAGTTGGACCATGAGGAGCCTCAGCTGACAGAACCGTACCTGTCCAAGCAGAAGAAGCTCATGGTGAGTGTGGAGGGCATTCATCTCCTCTGCTTCTGGATTTCCATCATTATTCATCCTAAATTCCCCGTGATTTGCAAATTACTAATGATGGAATTAAGGTATTTCAATGGCTTTAAAGGGATAAATTAATGTATTAATTAAGGTATTGATAAAGTTTGAGTTTTTTAAGGAGTGAAAACTAGGTAAAAACTTAACTTAAAATGTGCAAATATATAAACAATAACATAAAACCCTCCTTAAATTTATACCTTCAGAGTATTTATGTTTTAATTTAGGTGAAAATTCAGTTCAGGGGATTGACTTGGGATGAACCCCCAAAATAGCACATTCATTTTAAAACTAAGATCACTTCAAGTTGCACATTAAAAGCCGCCCATTATATTATTTTCCAATTATTAACAGGATGTTACCTTTTAAAACCCCTTAATATTTAACAGTGCATCAGTTTAACCTAAACCTGGGCTTTAATATCATTCATTTGCTCATGGTAAACGTTAGCTGCTAAACATTAGCATCACTGCGAGCATGTTAGCATTTAGCTTCTGCTCAAGGGCAGCCCCATGCTGTTTGACGTCCTGGAATTTAAGCATTTTTTTTTTTGTCTTTTTTAAAAATGTTTGTCAGGCAAAAATCTTGGACCACGATAATGTGAACTACCTGAAGAAAATTCTGGGGGAGTTAGCCATGGTTCTAGATCAAGTGGAGGCTGAGCTGGAAAAAAGAAAACTAGAGTATCAAGGTATGTCCTCGCCATTATTATCATCACCTCCAGGACACCAAATCTGAATATTTCCAACAATGTTTTTATATAATTTCCATTCGACTGCAGGTCAGAAGTGTGAGTTGTGGCTATGTGGACCTGAATTTACACTAGCGGATGTCTGCCTCGGAGCCTTGTTGCACAGGCTCAAGTTCTTGGGACTTTCTAAGAAATACTGGGAGGACGGCAGCCGACCCAACCTGCAGTCCTTTTTCGTGCGTGTGCAAAAACGCTACGCTTTCCGCAAGGTCTTGGGCGACATCCACACGACCCTCCTGTCGGCGGTCCTACCCAACGCCTTCCGGATGGTAAAAAAGAAGCCGCCGTCCTTCTTCGGGGCCTCTTTTCTCATGGGCTCGCTGGGAGGGATGGGCTACTTTGCCTACTGGTATTTAAAAAAGAAATACATGTAGTGAATGCCCTCTTGTTGTGTTAAATGTCTGTGTATTTGTGTGATGTTTCAACTTTTCTGTAATGTTTTATGACTGCAGGAAAACATAATGAATCTATATAGAGAACACTATTACTTACCTGGGTGAACAAAGAATATTAAAACATTCCATATTAAGAAATTCTTGACAGCACATTTTCTGGTAATCAAGGCCTTCATCGAGTTTAATTTGTGGCAACTTGCCGCTCTCGTGCCGGCGAGTCCTTGTTTAACTTTTGTTGGAGGCATGCATCAGGTCCACTTACACTGAAAACTTAAAGTAGAAACCCAGACGAAACGTTAAACACAGTAACACCAACAGGGGTTAACTGACCTTCGCATGCCACTATTGTAGTCATTACTCATACCTGCTCGTCACTCCTCCATCAGCCTGAGGTTTCACCAGTAAAACCAAAGGAAAATGTACAAGACAAATACTCTCTGATAAGTGCTGTGCTGCCAGAAACTGCCACAAGAAAACATGAAAGGATGGAGGCAAACTTTGAAGGAGCAACTCGACATCTTGGGAAAGTCTGTAAATCACTTATTAGTTTAGATCGATGCCGCTCTCACATCTGTGCGCTATTATGGCGCTACGGCCAGGAGATGGTTAGCTTAGCTTAGCATAAAGACTGGAAACAGATGGAAGCAGCTAGCCTGGCCTTGTTCAAAGGTAACCAGACCTGCGTACCAGCACCTCTAATGCTCACTAATTAACGTGTTGTATCTCGTTTGATTGATTTATACAAAAAATAAATTAAAAATGGATTGATTCACCTGGGAGGTGAGCTTTGACGGTGCTGCTTGGCAGATTTTGTGCGAGCTGTTTCTTATCTCCAGTTTGTGCCTCTCATCTTTAATCTCAATGCAAAGCTTCCAATTTACTGTAAAATATAAAACCAAAAATTTCTGAAACACCCAGAAGGTTGTTTAGACTTTCTGCTGTTCTGAAGGTTAAAGATGGAGCTAAGCTAGCAGCCAGCTAGCTTAGCTTATTGGAAAGGAGGGGAAACAGCAGCAGCATGCAGCACCAGTTGGCCCAAATATTTGCACAATGCAAAAGACGTGTCCTTGCCCTGTTTGGAAAACACAAGCAAAGAGCATTATTTTGTATAAAAATATCAAATGTCCAAAAGAACTGCTAATCATTTTTTAAAATCTCGGTTCACATTTGTACAAACTGAGCAAGGAGATCCTGGCTGCTGCCTGTGTTCACGTTGGAAACGTGACGTTTATTTTTATTGCACAGAAAACTGAACATTTGCTTTATTCAGATGTTAGAAGAGTCTTTGGCAACAGTGGGATGTGTCGTTAAGTCACCTTCTGGGTTTTTCACAGATTCTGGTGTATTTTTCCAGGAAAAGTGAATTCTTCGCGCTGTGACCTGAATATAATGCTAATAAATGACAGGTACAAGTAGCCGTTCCCAGTCTTCATGCTAAGCTAAGCTCACGAGCTGCTGACTGCAGCATCGTCTCGAACACTCAGACCTGAGGGCGGCATCCAGTGTGAACCAGTGCATTTCCCAAAATGTGGAGTTCTGCCTTTAACTAAGTGTGCATCCCACACACAATGAAACACAGACACACAGAGACACACGAGCGCTCAGAGTCAGTTTATTTCGAGCACCACAGGTCACACAGCACACACTGGTCCACCGTCACTGTCTTTGTCACCGAGCACAAGCTCAGGTGTTACAAAACCTGGTGCTTGAAAAGTTACACTTGGCTGAGCTGGTGGTCAAATTGTAAATTCTGCATCTATGGCACAATCGTGTTGCATTAGCGTTAGGGAGTAGATTTCATTGCATGGGTACTTTTCTTATTGTGTGAGCGTCTCGTGACGGGTGGACACTGAGGACTTTGTGTCGCCCAGAGGCAGAATTTACGATCGCCGCCGAGCATCAAAACCACAGATTTCTAAATGCTCCGTCGCCATTTGTCACCTTTGAAGCACCTGCACTCTGCAGTGTGTTGGAGATGGTCCCTCAGCAACTCTGAGCGGGAAACACCAACCGGATTCGACCGCGGCCTGTTTGTCGCTGACTCCTCCTGACAGATGCAAGATTGTTTTTACAGATAGATATTTTTAATTAAACATTGTCTCACTTATTTTACCGCGCTGAATTTTTAATGAGCTCACAGGTTAGAGGAGGGGAACAGGGGAGGAGAAGCTGACTCATCCGAAGGCTTAAAGGAGTATGAGGAGAGAGAAAAAGCCCCCCCCCCCACCCCCCCTGCCTCGCCAGCTGTCTCGCTGTTTGTTGATGCTGTGTACTTTTCTTGCTCCACACTCTGTTCACCCTTAATGGGAGCCTTTCTGCTTTCTGGGAGTCGTATCTCCAGGGTTTCTCATGCTATCGTTCTGCTCCTGAACCCGTGCGCTCTTCGGTTTGAACTCATTACGTGAGCTTCTGGCTGGAGGGGCACGCTGCTTTTGGTTTTATGGCTGGTTATGTGGACTTTCTTGCAGCGAGGACTCACAGCTCAGTGTTTCTTTCTGTCATTAAGGAGGCTAGCTGCCAAGCTTTGGATAATGAAAGTCGTTTGTTTTTCAGTGGGGACGCTCCCTGTCTCCTCCTGCTGCAGACACTCGTCTCTGCAGGTGGAGATTAGCAGCACGCTGCAGCTGTGGCAGCTTTCCTTGAACCAAAGACGACGATCAAAGCTCCTTTAACAGCAGCGTCTCCTCGCTGCGTCGCATCTGGTAATAAATCTGATTTTCATCTAGAAAACAGAAGTCAGTTTCATGTCTGGTAATGGAGACATGGAGAGTACAGAAGAGCCACAGAGAGCAGATTTAACTGTTTAGGATCAGTCCTTCATGCCTGGAAGACATTTGAGATATGCATTAAAGGAAACAGGGAGGTTATCTGTTGTGAAGCTCTTCTGAAACGAGCAGCACTGATGCAAATGGAAAAAAGAGAGAAGATTTAAAAATAGAGACCTGAATGTTTCAGAGTTTTTACACAAGTAAGAAGACTCAAAGTGAAAAGCACGATTTCCTGTGGCGATTTAATCAGTTATTTTATGTTGACAAACACTGAGGGGGAGAACAGCGAGAAAACCTCATAACCAGCCAGTCGTCGTGAACACTTTTGATTACTGCAGGCACATCTGTTTTAACCACTACAATCATGCTACCTGAGGGGTTCGGATCCGTTCTGCTGGGAACACAAAGAGTTCAAGTCGAGAAATCCTAGGTGTGGTTTGTGGCCATTATATTTCACTATAGTATTTTTTTATTTTTTACTTTTGATTTTTTATATTTCTATATATGCATTTATTTAAGGTGCTTTTTATGATGTTTGTTCATAAGCCTTAATTTATTCAGTTGCCATCAATGACAAATAAATAATGAAAATGGAAAACACAGATCCTGGTTTTTATTTCACCAAAAACCCCCCACGATCCCCCCAATGCAGAGCTTGTTTTGTGCATTTGACACGTCGTCAACAAAGTTATTTGCTTTATAATGTTAATAATATTCTGATTTACATGTTCGTTAAGGACAGCTGTGTCTCCACCGCAGAGACAGGTCTACATTAAGTTAGAGGGACTTTATTTTGCTCAGGTTTTTCTTATTCAGTCTTGAATCCATTTTTAAAAACCTGCAGCCACATTCCAGCTTATTGTCTGTTCATTGTTTTTTGACACATCAAAATGGACAAGTGTCACTGCTGAACAGTCGACCAAGAATGAGGAATAAAAACAGACTAATTTGCCAAATCTTCACGGGTCTTTAGGCCGCGGTGGAAACAGCGGGCTGAAGGAATCTTTTACGTCTTGAAAAGTAGTTCCTGCGAATAAAAGTTCTGGGTGGAGATGCAGCTTAATCTTCCCAATTACATGCAAAGGCAGCCGCTCTTCTACATTAACCTCACTGTCAACAAATCCCACAAAAATACCAAAACCAACAATGTTATAAGTAAACTTATGAAACTTTACAACTTTCCTGCCACCGCTGGTTCCTGCTGAGGACGTCAAACTTTAACAGGTTACATAAACATAAACATAAACTTTTTAGTTCATGTTCACTGTACTTTTCAGAAAACTGCATTAATACAGTATTTGTTACATATGTTAGTATTTCTGGCAGCAGGACTGACAACAAACTAAAGTTCCTGTTTTAATTTCTGTGTTTTTAAAGGTTTTTGGACTCTATGGCACAAAGGAATAAGGTATCTGGCTTTGGCGACGTTTGACAACACTGCTTAGTATCCAGTTTTAGAGATTTCATGTTGTTGTTGATAGTAAATAAAATCACAGCTGAAACAATCAGCTGATTAATCCATTAGTCCATGACAGAAACTGAATCAAAATAATTGGCAGATTAGTCCAGAATGGAAATAATCATCAATATTTCCAACATTTCAGTATAAATAATTTGCAGTTGCAGGGCTGATTATAACTGTGTGATGAGACATTAAAGGTATCTTTTTATCTGCTATTCCAGCTACATCCTCTGAACCAACGTTACACAGAGTGGTAACACACAGACACACTAACTCCAAACGACCTGTGATGAAAAACGACAGCTCACTTAATGAAACTTGAGCCCTCTTTAGCTACAGAGTCTTATCTGACTTTGTTCTGAAGGTAGTTTCCAATAAAAACAATGAACAGCTGCAACAATATACAACATCAGTGTCAACCAACTGTAAACATTCTAAAGTGTTCCCACTCAGACATCTAAAAACTGTGAATACTCTGAGTAAAGCACTGTAAGGCAACAAACTGGGAGACAATGGCGTAGCAGGCGAGCCGCTCACACACAGTGAAGGTGAGACGCCGAAGCTGGGCAGCAGAGCAGCGTCTTGCTTTTATCTCAGATTACAGAGAGTCATTTTGGGAGCAGCAGCTGCCAAACACCATGGAGGAACTACAAGCCAGTCATCCTGTGCAAAATGACCTTTCTGTGAGGAGGGAATAACTTAAAATAGCTTGGGCAGCTTGGACCCGAAGACAGATAACGTCAACCGTAGTGTGTTGTTTGGAGGATGGCTGCAGCATTAGCAGCAATGTTGTCGGAAAGTATGACTGCAGCTTAGGCGTGCTGTTTCTGTCCTACTCTGTGAGGCTGAGGGGGGAGTCCTGGCGACAAAGGATTCAGATACCAAACTCGGTATGTCAGATGCCACCCCAACAGGCCGCATATGGTCCCGAGCAACTTCTGATGCACGTCATGGAAGTAAACGGAGGTGCAGGTAAACATCCACACCCAAATGATCAATATGAGGTTCAAGGCCAAGTACAGCAGGTTGAGGAGCATCCTGGGCAGAGCAGAGAGACTGGCTCTCTTCAGGGACGCCATGTGTGCCGTTTCCTCCACGATGAGGAGAGCCGAGTAGGCCAGGATGAAGGAGTGCCCCGAGATGTCGTAGCCGAGCCAGTGGAAGCCGGCACGCCTGCAGCTGGCTTTGGAGGTGAACTCCTTCTTGATAACATCCATGGTGTCGGTTTCAAAACACGAGCCGGTCAGGTCCTCGATGTAGAAGAACGTCTCGGTGCAGAAGTACCAGATGGCGGTCGCCACCACCAGAGACAGCAGCCGCCGGCCGAGAAAGTACCGACTCCTGGTTGAGGAGGAGTAGGAGAGGACGAGGAAGGGCGTCAGCAGCAGCAAATTCCAGCCCCAGGACAATTTGACAAAATACCTGCAAGAGGAACAATAGTGTTCACAGTAGCACTTAGTTCAAAGCCTTCATCATTCCTTTTCCTCTGTAGTGAACTATATTTTGTTTCCCCTCTGAGTATCAATAAAATTATTCACCCATCTTAACCTTTAGGAAGATGGGTGAATCCACTAGAACAAAGAAAATACAAAGACATTATTTGTCTTTTCTATTTCCCTCTGCAGCCAAAGGAGGGAGAGCTTTAACGTGTTTTTCCATCATTTCAGAGCTGGCTTCAGTCTAAGGGTTTAATCATAAAACCACTGACCTAGGGATGCACATTTTGGATTTTTTTTCATGACCGTTAACCGACGCCCTTTAACGATTAATAACCGTTAACCGATAAGATTTAAATGCCCTTCCATGCTGCCATTCCGACATTCCGTCATTCCGACGATGCACACACGATGCACAAACACATTAAATCCGTCATTTACCGCCAGCTGCAGTGTATGTGCAAAACAGGGGATCCTGTCCAGCGCGGTCCAGCAGTCCGTTGTAATAGCCACGAACTTAGTACTTGCAAGTCGCGTTTTACCCCCATGAGTTGATTGAATTACGTAGCTTAAAAACAAAATTGACCGTTAGTATTAATCGGTTAGAGTTACTGTTATCGGTTAACGGTTAACCATGTGCATCCCTACACTGACCACTAAACTTCTGTCTTCACAGGGCTAATAGTTAGCTCAAGCAGACTGATTATTACTAATAATTAATAATTAATCAGTGTTAATTCATAGTGTTTACAGGAATAGGCGTTTGTTTTATTTCTGATCATCTGTTCGTCTTGTTTTGAACTGTTGAACTATACCAGGCGAAATGTAGCAGCACAACAAATAGTTTACCTTTGACCTACATCACTTCAGCACTTTCATCACAGACAGTCCGGAAAAATCTTGACGGCACTTTCACCTTTTTGTTATCAGTCGGCCACCTTACTTGTGGTCCACCTGCGCTTCGGTTCATTAGTCTTGTCAGCTAACCTGAACTAGCAAACATCAAACTAGCACTACTTACACATTCAGGGCATTTTTGCTGCTGCTGAAATATGTCTGCGGGACGAGCTCCAGGTACTGAAGGACTGACCCCACGAAGGAAATCACCAGAAATATCCAGGGGAAGCGCTGCCGGACGGCCGGTATCTTCCAGAGTTCGACCAACTTGTCCACAATGACATCCAGCGTCGCCATGTTGACTCCACTGACTAGACGAACTGGCCGGCCTGACTCTGACGTCACTGCAGCTCAACCAATGACACTTTTCGGCCGAGTGCTCGTGCCCACCTTCTTTTTTTCTTGGTTTTAAGGGCGGTTGACGGAATTCTTCTTCTTCTTCCCTTAGTCTTAACGGTGGACCGCAAGCCTGTAAATGCAGGTGCCTCCACCTACTGTCGAAAAGCGTGTACTACCTTATACTAATACTGCACAGTTGTGAATTTATATTATATTATATTATATTATATTATATTATATTATATTATATTATATTATATTATATTATATTATATTATATTGTAAAACCAGTGTGTACTCAAGTACTTCACTATAGCTTTAGAGACTTCATAATCATCAATTGTATGATGATCTTAAATACTACAGTGGATTACAGAATAAACTACCTGCAGCACGTGAAGTTGGAATTAGCTAGACCTCAAACATCCGCAGCAGTAAAATGCTGCTTACACATGATGTTACATGGAGTGTTTTCACAGTGTGGTATAAGGAATAAAAATACATAACTCTTCAGTTCTTTC
Source organism: Chaetodon trifasciatus (assembly GCA_037975065.1). Classification (NCBI taxonomy): domain Eukaryota; kingdom Metazoa; phylum Chordata; class Actinopteri; order Chaetodontiformes; family Chaetodontidae; genus Chaetodon; species Chaetodon trifasciatus. The sequence goes on along the minus strand of JBBMOE010000024.1, from coordinate 6,262,458 downwards.
TGCTTGTCGCCTGCAGCCATACCCACCCTAAGACAAACTCTCTTCCTTTCCATGATAGACTCACCTCTATTGCAACATGTCATCCATTTTCTTTGCCATCATTTCACCATCAAACTAACAGAGTGTGTTTCAGGCTCATTGTGTGAAATAGACACTCTGCTGCACACACTCCTTTCTGGCTCTGGGTCATGTTTGCTCAGACAGAGCCTTGTAGTGTGGCATGTGGATGTAAGGCAGGGGGTCAGGGTGTCAGGTTTTATGGCTCATGCTGACCTCAATACAAGAAGCCAAATGCAATCCCACACACAATGTAGACAAACTGAAATTGTTGAATGTTGAAAATATTTGGGAGATTCTTTTCAGAGAAAACTGAGTCAGAATTGGATTTTTGTATCTTATTAAGTCATGTTTGTCTTCTGCTGGTCAGTGAAAGGGGCATCCTCAAAAAGGCTCAGGTGTTCACAAGCAAGGATGGAGCGAGGTTGGACTCAGGAACAGTTGTTGGTAAACACGGTTTGTTTGCGAATGACTGAATTCTGTCTTTATTTATTTTTTACACAATGTTGTAATGTTTTTGGAATCAGGGTTAAATAACACATAAAAATGAATAAGATATGTATTCCACAGTAAGGGTGGCTTGGGGCAACAGGCACTTGACCCTTGCTGAGTCATGCGATTCTGCTGAAGGAAAATAAAAATAAATCTCCCCTTATAGCATCTGAATGCAGGACAAAGTTTGTCCTTGATGCACTCAGACTTGGCAAACAAGCCTCTCCTCGAAATGCAAGTTTCCAGGCACGCCTTGTATTCGGCTGGTTGTTTGGACTACAAACAAAAAAAATGCATCTAAATGAAATGGTTGCATATTACAGTTCAGACATGTAACCAAAAGAATTGATTTAAAAGACCTCTGTGGTCAGATAAAAGAGTCTTTACACCAGACAAAGCATTTGATTTGTATTAAAACAGTGAAAACAATCTGCCTCTATTGCTGCTGGACTGCAGATATCTCAGTGTGGACATGCTAAATGCAAACACTGAAGAAAGCTTCTCTGAGAATGAGAATCTCAAGCAAATATGAGAAAGTGGGGAAACGTCAGAAACTCTGCAGACGTCCTGGCTGTTCTATGGAACTTCAGTGACTGACTCGTTGATACTTTTGATCCTTTTTGTGATGAAGTTTATCTGTGCTTCTCAGAGAATCTTTGAGGGAAAAAATGATGTTTTCACTGAAAGAGCAACAACCTGTGAACACAACACTGACACATTATGACTTCAAGAAGCTGTGATTGTGAACCTGTCGCCTTTATACACATCCAGCAAGAGCAGGATAAATCTCTGTGGTTTCATCACTCGGAGCCTCCACAGTCATTTGATCCCTTGTTAAAGTTTAAAGTATGAATCTTCTTCATATGTCTGGAACAAATGCTCCTCTTAGGAAAAGCATTTGAAACCCTGTTTCCAAAAAAATTGGGACGCTGTAAAACGTAAAGAGAAACAGAATGTGATGATTTGCAAAACCCTAAAACCCTGTTTTCAACTGCAAATAGCAAAAAAGACAACAATGTTGATTTTTTTAATTTGAAAGTTATTTTATTCTTCATTTAGTATTTGATGGCAGCAACATGTTTCAAAAAAACTCAGACAGTGGCAACAAAAGACAGCAAAAGTTGTGAAATGCTAAAAGGAAACAGGTGGAGGAACAGATCAGAGTTAATCAGATTAACTAGCAACAGGTGTGTGACATGATGGGGTATAAAAAGAGGATCCAGAGAGGCTGAGTCTTTCTGAAGGAAAGATGGGGAGGGGTTCACAACACTGTGACAGACTGAGCTGACAAACAGTGCCACAATTTAAGAATCATGTTTCTCAATGTAAAACTGCAAAGAAGTTGAGGATTTCATTGTCTTCACTATGTAATATCATTAAAAGATTGAGGGAATCTGAAGAAATCTCTTTCTGACTATGCTGAAAACAGCATCGTCTGGCTGTGATCTTCGGCCCCTCAGACGGCTCCTCATTGAAAACAGACTCGATTCTGTTGTGGAAGTCACTACATGAGCTCAGGAACACCAGACAAAAACCATCGTCTGTGATCACACAACTCATCTCTGCAGCCACAAATGAAGCTGAAACTCCACCACGCACAGAGGAGACGTATATGAACCAGATCCAGAAACGCAGCTGCCTCCTCTGGTCCAGAGCTCATTTAAGATGGACTGAGGTGATGCTGCCAAGTAGACAACGTCTGACAGCAGTCGGCCTCCTCAGAGTGTTAAAAGAAGAGGTGATGCAGCAGAAAGCTAAACACGAGCCTGTCCCAGCTTAACTGAAACATGTGGCTGCCATCAAACTCATAAAGAGGATATGATTTTCAAAAGCAGTGAAATTTCTCAGTTTCAACATTTGATGTTTTGTCTTTGTGTTGTTTTCATGCATCCCAGCTTTAGTTTCCCTCAGAGCTGCCACAGTTGTAATAGATTGTTGGAGCACTTTCATAAACCCTGGTCCACAGTCATTCAAAGAGCTGGAATTCAGGTGTTGTGCTGCAGTTCTGTGCTACAGTCACTCTGTGAGAGGCACCAGCTGCTGCGAGGCAGACAGTCGGCACAGGGTTTGTTTTATGTTCCCTCTCGGGTAAACACAGGATGTCTCCTCTTCACCTTTCAGACGGGACAAGGTCACAGTGAGCTTCTGTATGCGAGCGCCCTGCAGCGTCTCGGACCAGACAGATGATGTCATGCTGCAGGGGGTGAGGGAGGGTCTCTGGGAAAACCGTCTGGTCCGGTCTGGACTGGCCGGAGAATCATCCTCTCCCACATCTGACCCGTTTCAGACTGTTCTGCACAAGTTTCTCTGCTCTGATCTCCTGCAGAAATGTCCACTGTGAACCAGCTGGAAACGAACAGGAAATGAAATTATTTCAAGTTTTCTGGAGAAAAAGAAGCTAAAGCTATGAATTACATCACTACGGCATTTACACAAATATGTCTTAATAATGATCTCATCCTTTCATATGCATGTTGTGACTGGACCTCGTGATGGCATTTATCCAGCCCGCAGGGTCATGTGACCAAGTGGTCCAGCTGAACAGATTGCTGCTGTAGCCATGCTGGCCACATGGATCCAGGCCATGAAATTTGGTACAGATATCTAAAGGGCAAAGACTGATCAGCATCTAATTCATGGTTCCCAGATGATGTATCTTAATGTGTTTTTGGATGCATTATGATGACACTCGGTTCAGATATTCATGCTCCCTGCAGGATGAATTTCAATATGTTTGGTGATCCCTTTACTTTTGTCATTATCAGGTCAAAATTTGTATTTGTCTTCTACTTTTAGACATGCAGAAGTCATGGCAGTCCTGTTTCCCAGAATGCACTTTTCTGTCCTTTTAACCTCCTGAATTCTGCATGAAACAGTCACATTTCATTTGTTAGCAGCAAGCACTTAAACCTCTGAGTAAACTTAAATTCTGGCAGCACAGTTCGACCTTTTCCTCTCCTTCACATTTTCACATAATCCTGCAGGAATATTCCAAAATGTTTAATCTACACGGCGTTCCTCACTCCACCATCTGTCACTGTCCTTTATATTGCTGCTTAAGGTTTTTCCCTTCTTTCATGTGTGATTATAGAAATATTAACTACGTGACAGAACTGACACGCGTGTGGCCATTTCTAAATTTAAATGTGTGATCCTATAAGTAAAACTTCAAGCAGGGTGTGTGACGCTCAGACTCATCCAGCTGCCACCAAAGACATGACTCTGATATCTGACAAAATCAAGCTGATGAAACTTGTTAAAAATAACATAATAATAGTTAAAATAGAAGTAAACATGCAACTCTAAATACTATAAATGATAGAGACATGCAAACAAAGACAGAGTAAAGTGAGGTCGTCCTTCAGCTGAGTGGAAAAATAAGTCAGTCAAGTTCAAACACCAGCGCCATGTGACCCGGCTGGCTTCCATGTTGGTGACCTTCTGTATGCCGGAGGCCCTCGGCCTCTTTGATGGAGCCGTCTGTGCATTTTACACACAAAGTCACCAAGTCTGACAGCACGGTGTGGAGCCGGTGTGGAAGTATGGCGTCAGCCTTTGAGCAGAGCCAGCAGATGACACGCAAAAACCCTCAGAGAGGCACGGTGCTCGGTCAGCTCGATTCCACCTGGTTTCCTCATCAAAGAATACCTGAGAGGAAGATTTAGTCCTGATACGCTGACATTTGAAGTCATGTGATACCCGTTGTGTATTTCATTTTTTTAATGGACGGTGACAAAGATGGTTCAGGAGCTGAGATGCACCACTGAGGACTCATTTCCTGTGTCTGCGTCACGTTTGTGTCTTTGATCACTGATGAACTGTTTAACTTAGTCATGACTTTAAGTCCAACTGGTGGTGCAACTGGTTTTAGCAGCTGGTAGTAACTACGCCTCTGGTGTCGACTTCCCTCAGCAGAGAACTCACACATAGTTGGTGCAGCCCACTGCTGGTCTCAACGTAGTTTGATAAACTGATGTTTCTGTCATTTGATGGATCTATTGCATCTGAAATTTCAAGCAGACCTTTGCAACATGTTAAACCAGCGAGGATCAAGTTCCTGGGACTCAGTGGAAAAGTTAAAGAGTTCATTTCTCCTCACTCACACACTGAGGAAGTTGTAGTTTGGAAAGTAGAAGTTAGGATCACTTTCCTCCTCTTTTGCTTAATGTGCATTCTTCACCACTCGGGGGGCAGTAATATTTTATCTTAAAGCCTTATTTAGCATTTATAAGCAGTGTATATGCATTTAATAAATGTTTATAACAGGTTATACTGCAGTTAAAGGCAACTTGTAAAGGTTGTGTTGTTTATTAGTGCATTTTTTCAACATCTGGAGCTCCTGCTGTGAAGCATCTGCAACTGGACGCTTGTTTTTAAACATTTAATGAATGATAATTATATGAAACATGTCTTCTGAGGAGACACTGTAATTAATAACTAATCAATATGCCCTTATGTTTCTACATGTTTGTGATGTGCTACAAAAACATTGTGTTTATAAAAGACTTATAAATGATGAAAATTAAGTGTTGATGTTGAACTTACATAAAAAACTGTGGCCAGTAAAATAGTTCACGATTGCCATGAAAGGCAAATTTTTGTGATTTTCTCCTCAGCAGAGAGAAAGAGAGAGAGCGTGGGTTTAATGAAGAAGAAGAGGAAGAAGAAGAGGAAGAAGAAGAAGAAGAAGAAGAAGAAGAAGAAGAAGAAGAAGAAGAGGAAGAAGAAGAGCAGGAGGGCTCAGTGTGTCAGAGAGCCTCTCAGTCCGGTTAAAACTCTCCTGACAAACGTTCTTGTTTGCAGAAGCTCGTGTTGAAGTGAAGCTCTGCTGCTCTGCTGAGAGGATCCACTGATGAAGGTACGACGCTCAGCTTTTCCCTCCTCTCATCGAACAGGAGTGTTCACACTGACAGGCCGGTTTGCAGAGAAATTCATCAGATTATTATTATTTTTATGATTTTTTTTGGTGATTCACATTTGGAATTTGTTTAGGACAGTTTTGGAGCAAATGCTATTGAAATTTATCATTTTATGGTTTGAAAACTGTGGACACTTGTGCTCAACTGTTTGACCAATAACTTAAAATCCTGATCAACTGAATTCTGTTTGTATTTATGTTTTATGCAGCATTTGAGTTGTAACACAACTACTAGTCTGCATAATGTTTTGCTTCATGCCTCTACTGCATCAGGCTGACTGCCACAATCTGCCATTTATACAGCTACACCAATTTTCTGCATTTCATGTGTCTCAAGTAAATAAAAAAAATGGGCACAATGTTGCATTTTTGGTTTTTAGTGCCTCATGGATCTACTCGTGGATCTCTATAGAAGTATAATTGATGTTTAAAGAATTATTTTTATTTTTAATTTATTCCTTAAAGTAGCTTAATTTATCTTTGTATGATAACTAAAATGTGTGAAAGAAGTTCGCATGCAGTGACGTACTCACCGAAAACTGAGAGTAATCAGATTCTCTGGAGCTTTTTGTTTCACCGTGTTGATTCACCCTGATCAGTGATGTTTCCAGCTGCAAGCAGCTGTTTCAGTGAGAAAGCATAAAAACAAACCCACTGACAGACAGTCAGGGACGAGCTGGTGAGCAGAGTGGAGCATTCGGCAGCTTGGTTGGAGTTGGTGGAGACCAAAAACAGAGCTAAAAGAGTGAATACTGGACGTTTGTGATCTTTCATTTGTTGCCCAAAGGCAGCTTCGGGCAGTTTGGCTTCTTGTCGGTAAATACTATGCTAAATGATGAGCATGGCCAATATTTACTCTCTGACAGGTAGATTTTATGGTCTAAAGGTGAGAAAGGAACCTGATTGGGTGGCTTGGTGTTTATTGAAAATATTGAAGTATTTAAGAGTAATTTGAAGATACTTGCACTTCACTGCACTCTTGTCTCCTGGTCAGAGCTGTGCCAGCTTATGGTGCAGCCACCTCCTCCTTCTTCTTCTCCTCCTCCTCCTCCTTCTCCTCCTCCTCCTCCTTCTCCTCCTCCTCCTCCTCCTCCTCCACAGGGCTCAGATGGGAGCTGCTGGTGTTCAGCTCCTGTGGGCTGCCACCCTGTGGGCGATGCCTCACGTGGGAGTGCTGTCGAGCTCCACGGAGCTGCTCAACGCGACCAGGCCTGGAGCTGAGGCCCAGTCCGACTTCAGGATGCTCGCTGGAGCCGTCAGCGCTCCTCGCAGCAGACGCAGGAGAGCCATTTCATCCAGAGAGATCAACGCCCTGCTGGATTACCACAACCGGGTCCGCTCTCAGGTCTTCCCTCCTGCAGCCAATATGGAGTTCATGGTGAGGAGACACTGGTCACTGGAGCAGGCAGGGACACCAGTGGTCCTCAGTAACATCCCAGAAAATATTTAAAACTTTATGAGAATCGCTTATAATTGAGCTGAGAACATGTTGTAGAAGTTTGTTAGAGAAAGTGATGCATTACTGTCAGTGCTTTTAATGTCTCAGAGACCTCTGCTGTAAAATGTGGGTAAATACAAACGATTTTCATGAGCTCTACATCTGTAATTAGTGTTGAAGTAACTTTTAACACAGCAGTAATCCTCCCAAAGCCCAAATAAGTGTACTTGAGTTAAGAGAAAAAGCAAAAAGGTAATCAAAGGAAAAAACGAGAATTTTGCAAGTTTATTTTAAGTTTATTTTTCCCCAAAGCAATGAGGAAGTTGAGCCAAACTGAAGTGAAAGAAGAACTGAAGACACACCTGATTCCACAAATGCTTCTAATGTGTTCTGCATACAAGTAACATCACTTCAGTGCAGATGTATATTTTAGCTTACTTTAAGGCAAAGAGTCGATTAGTTCCTGAACACTTCCCCTGCGTCTCTCCCCCTCTTCTCTCTTTCATGGCTCTGCAGCTCTGGGATGAAGGACTGGCTAAGTCAGCTGACTCTTGGGCCTCACGATGTGTTTGGGATCACGGCTCGACACAAGCCATGAAACACATGGGCCAAAACCTGTCAATCACTTCAGGAAGGTGGGACAAAGACTTTACGCTGTGTTTCACACTGAATCCAGGCTGAAATGAGAGATGAATGATTGAATGTGTGCTGGATGTGACAGGTACCAGTCCATCACTGATCTGGTCAGGTCCTGGTACGATGAGAGGCATCACTTCTCCTACCCGAACAGATGCAGCGGGTCTGTGTGCTCTCACTACACGCAGGTACAGCACAGGTAGAGGCTTCTGCTTTGGACCGAGGAAGGTGTCGGGACGGATTTAGCCAGTTTGTGCATTCAAAGTGATAAATGAGGACTGAATAAACCCTTTCTCCCAGAAATTACAGCTCATAAGTGAACTTCTGTATTGAACACTGAAGACAAGCAGCATTTATTTCCCCCGAAAACATATTAGCAAAAAGGAAGCTCATGAAAAACTCAAATTCTGCTGTCAGCATTTTGTGATTTCATTCAGGGAACGTTTGAACATTATGGGTTTGGAGAGAGCGGAAAGCTTGGAGGGTGATGAAATGTGTTTTGGGTTTCCTCTCAGATGGTGTGGGCCAGCACCAACAGGGTGGGATGTGCTGTCAGGAAGTGCTCCAACATGTCTGTGTTTGGGGGCACCTGGAGGGAGGCAACGCTGCTCGTCTGCAACTACTCTATGAAGTAAGAAGAAGTCAGAGGAGGAGTTTGACTGTTGGGAAAAGCCTAATATCTGAGTCCTCTTTATCATAGAGCTCTATTGTTGTCCAAAAACTGTTAGAAGCACATCATTGAGCTTCACTGTTGTATTTGGTGACACGTTCCTTCGTTAACATAAATGCAACACCTTATAGTTTACTGTCCTCCCTCTTTATATGCTCACTACAGCATCAAATGTGGATTAATCCGCGCCTGAAAATAGTCCCCAATGAATCCACTATTTACTCCTGTTTGAGTGGCGTTTATGAAAAACCACTGTGACCTGCTGTCTTCGGAGCTTTTAATAAAAATAAAGTAAGCATTAGTGACTTACTGAAAGATCTTCATTGGGAACCAGCTGATGTGAGGCTGAGTGCACAGTCGAGCAGAGAAGGTGGAAAATAATGATGCAGGAACACATTGTTGGTTTTTACTCCTTTTTAATGGGATCTGATGAAAAATATACAGCCTCGACCTTTAATAGGTATTCATCCCGAACATGTTTCAAGTAAAAGCATAACAATGCTTCACAGCTAACTTTATGTTCATCTGTATTTCAGAGGAAACTGGGTGGGAGAAGCTCCCTACAGGAGCGGGAGACCTTGTTCCGTCTGTCCGTACAGCTATGGAGGCTCCTGCTGGAGAAACCAGTGCTCACCAAACACAAAACCCATGAGGCTTCTGAGATATTAACACAACAAAGCCTTTTAAATCTGTTTTAATGGACAAGAAGAGAGCCACAATCCATATTAACCAGCATGAGGGCTGCAAAATGAAATGATGCAGCCCTCCAGTTACCACTATGGTCAAAGTAGATCTTTATGAACGGATGTTTCACACACAGGTGAGTCGATGAAGTGCTGTGAATGTTTATATTTTCATCGTTGGTCGTCCAAAAAACTAAATAACACAACAAAAGAAGTCATTTCATTTCACTGGGTGAAATATCTGCCTGTTTTTCTACTTTTGTTTGCACTGTTATTGATGAGCTTGTTGGTTCGAGTGACTTTTGAGAGGCACTGACCAAACACGAAGCACTTTTGTTGTACAGATTACATTTACTGCGACCTTGGACGTGTTACTGATGCTCTCTCTGATGCTTTTTTTGTTCTGTCATTCCTGCAGTAAAGTTGAAGTTGTGTTAATTCACGGTTGTCTGTTTGCCTGACTGAGCATTCATCCAGTTAAAAAAAACTGATGACTTTTTGTATCCCTGTAAATAATCTGCTGCTCACTTTTTGTATTTCTCCACGGCCGGAGCAGGAAATTTTCTGTCCTGCATTTCACCTCATTACACCTCTACATTCACCCCCCAGTGACTTTCTCTGCCATAAAACCGGGGACTAATGCTGCTTTTATGGTCTAAAATACGAGGGAATCAGCTGTGCCGTCCAATTCATGAAAACACACACACTCATACACCCACACACTGATGGCAAACATATAAAATATCTGATACGGAAAACCATTTTGGCCCAGTAAACAAACAAAGTTCCTCACAAACAAGTGTAAAAAGCGACCCAGGTCAGCACTTTGGAGCCTGTAAGAACTTTTTATTTCTGTCTTTATCCAGAAATGGAGAGCAGCTGGAATTTATTGTCTATATGGGAGAAAAGTTTTGCCAAATTTACCGTTCTGGTTGTTAAAGATTATGACATCTGTGGTTTTAAACGCTGTGTAAAATGCTTGCGGTCTTCAAGTTGTCGTCAACAGTCGATGACTCCACAGACATGACTTTTGGGGAAATAAACTTAGTCACTTTTGTGCTGAGAGTTAGATGAGAGGAGTGATACTACTCTCATGTCTGTATGATAAATATGAAGCTACAGCCAGGAGAGGGCTAGCTTAGCTTAGCATAAAGACTGGAAACAGGGGGACACAGCTAACCTGACGAGCAAACACCTCTAGACCTCACTGATTAGCATGTCTTAAAAAATGAAGTATAAATACAAGCTATGTTTTTTTAATGAGCAGCATTTTGATTGGACAGAGCGAGGCTAGCCGTAGCCTCACACAGCCAGACCTAACTCCACAGCATCAGCACTGGAGTGGATCTGCTTGTCCCCATTATCGTTCTGGTACACGGGACAAAACACTCTGGCTTGTTTGTTTTAAAGCTTGAAACCAACCACAATCATCTCGGGCGGCACAGAGCACCATGCAGCGATGATGCCTTTGCAAAATAGTGTCAAAGGGGCAATTTGTTTGCACATAAACAGGTTAAATCCCTGCAAAAGAAAAAGAAACAGCTGCTAGCTTGTTCACATTCGTGCCGTGATCGACCAGGTTCGGGTAACTTAGCGCTGTCAGCACAGATCAGCATGTAGGTCGCTAGCTCGAAAGGGTTGTTGTTATTGTTTCCCGCAGTGATGTGGGTTTTGAAAGCAGCACCGTGCAGAGAGGCTGTTTCCCCTGCCTCCAGGCTCTTTGCTAAACTAAGCTAACCGTCTCCTGGTTGTAGCTTCAGATTTCATGTACAGATATGTGAGTGGCATCGATTTCCTCATCAAACTCTTTGGAAGAGAGCAAACTATTAAAAGTCAAACTATTCACACAGACAATAAACACACCAGTGATGCTACAGTATGTGATAGATCCTGAAGATGTCTTTATTTTGACTGGATTGTCCAAGTAAAACATGCTTAACACCGTCATTACTTTTGCGAATGACCAACAAAAATTTGCAAACTTGTCTGTGAAATTTAAGAAAGCCTGTTTGGCTGCAGCTGGTATTTATCAGACGAGGCCTCATGGTGCAGAATTGCCTTTGCAAAGTGAAACAGGTGTGAGGTTTCCATCTCTGCCGGGCGACTGTGGTGGAAACAACATTTTAAAATTAGATTTCAGTGGGTGTGTTGCTATCCACAGGTGATTCTGTGTCTGACGGCGAAGCAGTAAATGACTTTTTCCCCTCAGTCAAAACAAAACTGATGACGTCACTCATCATACAGTTTGCTCGCTGCCACCCTCAGTACATTCTCCACTCCTCTGTCTTTTATGTGACTCCCCACCCTCGACTTTTCTCTCTCCTTTTTCTATAAACTCCGCTTCTTATTCGGTGCTCTTATTCAATCTGTATCTGGAGAAAGGGCTGTTTGGTGATGAGAAAGAGGGAAAAGCACATGATAACTTTATGTCTATTTGAGTTTCTATCATCATGTTGCCTTAGTTACAGCTGCTATATAGATTGGTGTCCATACGAGCCTGGTTACTGTTTAACCTCCCCACCCACATTTGCCCAGATTAGGAAAATCAATAAGATAACAGCGGCAACACCGGCCTTACCTTGCACCAACAACACCCTTCTCACACTACAGCACCCTGCGCCAAACTTCCACATTTTACACCTTATGGTGAGGGAGGAAAAAGTGGATTTAAAACACATGCTTGAGAGGAAGCTGAGGACGACATGGTCAATGTAAACACACAAGCCAAATCGAGTATGGAACTTCCATTTGGTGAGTACATACTTTTTTTTTCTGTTTTAATGTTCAGTGAAAGAAAGGCGGAGTGAGGCAGCTGCTTTGCTTTTTCTTCCTTTTCGCCGGATTGTGCATCAGCCGCCTGGCTCCACAGCTCTGCTGGATCACAGCAGACTCAGACTGGAAATGTCATCGCCATTTGCGTCTGCCGGTTTCACACGGCCGTAATCCAGGAGGTGTGTCAGAGATATGGAGGTTGCTAAACAGGGCATGGGAGCTGGGCCTGATGGTGATGATGGTGCAGAGCAGTTTGTTTTTGCAGGGTGAGGTGGAACGATTTGAACATGATGTTGTTGGTGCAGCTGACATGTGGGAGTTTTGAGTAGCTGTGTTGGTGGATGTATTTTAATTCTCAGTGCTGGAAAAACAAAACTTAAGCAAAAGGAAAATGGTCTAAAAATACTTCATTCCAAGTAACAGACCTGCATTCAAAATGTCATGTAAGTAGCAGAGGTATTCTTGAGCAAAATGTACTGCAAGTTTTAAGTAAAGGTACTCACTATGCAGAATGGCTCCTTTCAGCATGTTTTATTATTATAGAATATGATGTCAATCTGTTTTAATCACCTTAAATACACCTGAGAGCATTTAGGAGTCGATTATAGAAGCTTTGTTAATGACTGGATTAGTAGAACACTGTTTCATGTCAGCATGTCATGTTTTTTTATGTAGAAAGTAATTTTGACCTCTTATGCCACTGTGCCTGCTGTTTCTAACCTGCTGGCTGTAACGACTAAATTTCCCCGGTGTGGGATCAATAAAGTCCGATCTTATCTTATCTTATCTTATCTTATCTTATCTTATCTTATCTTATCTATCTTATTCAATAAGTGTAAAAGTACTTTGCTCTGAAATGTGCTGAAGTGTTGATTCTGGACCTGCTGTGCTGAAACTCTGTCGACTTAAAGTAGCTGTGAAAAGGGTGAAACATGAAGGCGAAGATGAGACTCTGATGAAGATGACATGTTGTTATGGCCACAGGATCTGAAGCTGCTCAAACACAAACACAGTGAATTCTTTAAGATCTTCATCAGACACGTTTGTCTTCACGCCGCTGCTGCAGGCTGCGTCTGCTCCCTGTGCGAGGTCTGCGAACGCCTCGCTGTACTGCGGCTGATGGGGGGTTTGTTTTGGCTCCTGCGGTCGCTGCATGATTTGCATGTCACAGTGGGACGTGGAGATGCAAATTCATTTTCACAAAGCTCTTAATGTGGCTAAACAGACGGCTTGACCTTAAAAAGGTGTTGCTGTGTGATCCATGTTATTCTAAGTTAAAGGTTTTCAGGAACACCTGAGAGTGATGGCTTTCTTTTCTGTATAACTCCACTGTTACAGAAGGTTTATCCTGCCCCTCTCCGGCATCAGTCCATAAATACTCTTCCTGCTAATCACCCGTTCACAGGAAGTTTATCCACATGTTTCTCACTATGTCAATAATAGGTTGCTTTTCTTTTCTCTTTAGTCAGTTAGTGACACTGTTTTCTGCCTCCTTCCTCCAACACCAGCACATATTGTCAAATGATATTAAAAATAGATCTGTATAAACCTTTATTTAACCAGGAATAAGTCTCACAGAGATTAAATATCTCCTTTTCAAGAATGTCCAGGAGAATGTACAGAGTCATTTAGAGTCACTTTAAATGTGAAACCAGCTCCTGAAGATTCAGATAATTTTGTAACTTCAAACATCCTTTTTCCCAGTTCAGTGCAGACCTTGAGGACAGTTGGTGGAAACACTTTTTTGAAGGATGCAGACTCGTAGGTCAGATGGAAGCAGACCAAAGAAAGCCTTATAAATAAGAATATCTATGGGCAGACAAGACAGACTATCCAGCTCAAGCACACAGAGAGCAATGATGCTAACAAGCTCGCTAAAGCTTGTTAGCTCAGTCGCTAACAGTTTACTGAAAAGATGTGTTTGTAGTGTTTGTATCATCGAGGCCTTCCTCTTAGCTGTTTGCAGGGCATTCCTCGTTCGTGGAGCAGTTTATACTCCTGCAGGGGAGGTTCAATTGTAATTAACCACCGCCATCAACAGAGTTTATCAACTGGTAGAAACTGTGTCCTCCAACATCTCTAATACAAATCTGTATCAATCCACTGCTTAAAATAGTCCCCAACAAACGCTGTATTTCCTCCTACATGTGTAATGTTTGCTAAAAGCTGCAGTGCCCACCTGTTTCAGGATATGACTGAGCCTTTTTGAAACATGAAATCATATATCCAAGACCTGTTCTCAAAGATTTACATCCTCACTGGGGACAAATTAGCCCAAAATGGACGACAGCTTTTTTAGCTTTGTCCTTCAAACTGCATGCTATGAAAAGGATTGCAACAGTTCATTTGATATTTTGACTGTATTCAGAAATCTGTGACGATTGCACTCATCAGTGATTAGCTGCCCCTTTCATCCATGACCAGAAAACTGTCTCACCTCAGGCCACATTACTTAGTTGCACTGTTTTTGAGTACAATGGAAACATTTTCTGAAAGGGCCTGTTTACCCTCTACAGGATATGCTGAACAAATCTTCCAAAACCAGGACATTTATGTTACAAATACATTCTTTGGCAGCTGCCTCCACTAAGCTTCTTTTTGCCCTGGACTGAGTTATACTATGCGTCTTTGTCCTGCAAATCACTGTTCAGTTTGTACACTGTGCTGACGTTACATCTCCAGCAAGCTTTCTGAAGTTAACATGCTTAAATTAAATTTCTATGTCATGTTTACTGAAAGGGCTGAAACCAGCAGATTACAGCTGTTTAATGTTTAATACGACGAGAAAAGGCAAAGAAAAATCTGAGCCGTGTCTGGTACAATTTACCAAAATAGCCTTTTTGTTCCTCTCGACTCAACCGTCAAGATGACAAACCTTCCTCTTCACTCACATTAAGCTCATACAACACACATAACTTTGTGTCAGACACATGGGATTAATTGCTCAACGGTCACTGCCCTGGACAAACTCCTGAGCTCTGCTATTGGTGGAATCACTTGGTGAATGTAAACATGACAGCAGCCGTTCAACAGCTCCTCAGCAGATATCTGTTTGCCTTCGAAGCTGAATGACTTGACAGTGGGTCACTGAGAGGCCTGGCCTCTTCATATCTGAGTGGCAGAGACAAGGTTAAGACCGAACTCCTCACAAACACAACAAACTCTCGTCAAATGGCCAAAACACAGCGAGTTTTTCAGACACTGATGATGAATAATGTTTATGGCAACTGCTGTATGGATCATGTTGATTTCCTGTGAGAAAACTTATATTCAGTACCTAAAATGTGTTGACAATTGAAGCTCATTTATTCAATGTTTAGAGGTTAAAGTAAAAAGACTGAATTGATTAAAAAATCTGCTTGAACTGAAGGCAGAGCCGGACGAGTACTGACACCTTTTACTTCAGTAAAAACAGCAATACCACACTTTGAAAATACTCCATTACAAGTAAAAATCCTGCATTCATAATTGTACCTAAGTACTCAGCAAGGTCCTCTCTGGAGCCAGTGTTTGGTTTGTCCCCTCTGGGCTTCCGTAGGCATGGCAGTGCAACATTGTTGCAGATATAAAGAGCTTCTAAGGTAACAAAAACACAACAGGTCATATTTCCAGGTGATTATACACTAATGAACACATAACTATCAATACTGTCGTCAGTTTCTCTCAGTAAATTCCCCTAAACTCTTCACACTGGACCTTTAAGTCTTAACTTAGCGAGGCAGTAAACAGTCTTAACACATGGCTGGCTGTTGAGTAAATCTACTTAGTTATATTACTCCACTGACTGAAGGCTACCTGCTCACTACTTTTAATCAATTCTTAATGTCTTAAAGCTCTTTTATCAGCAGAGGGAATCAGTGAATCCTATAAAAAAGTTTCATAATAGACACACTGAACTGCTTTAGTTTGAGGATTAGATTTAGACGTTGACATACAAGTAATCCTTTAAACTCTGGTGTCTTAGTGTTCAGCACTGGTTTGATTATTACTGACGAATAAATCTCATTATTAAACAGTTAACATCTGTAGAGCTGCTGTGCTTTCAGAAAATATGGATGCATTATTACAGCAGTGGGCACAAATATGTGATAGATTTTTATTTGCACACAGGCCTCTCTGATGTAAATTGAACGCTTTCATACAAATTTCTATGAACGCATGTGAATTTAGTACCAGATCAAATCCTTATCAGGCAGGCGTGCCAAACTGAATCTCCAATTTGCAATACTGACAGTTTTTTGTAGTAAATGTTTTGTAAAAATACTCGACTGGCAGAAGTCCTGCATTCAAAATGCAATCAAAGTAAAAGCACACAACTATTATTAAGCAAAGTGGACTTAAAGCATGGCTCCTTTCACAGCGTTATATTATTATAGAATGTATAATACAATAATGTTTTCATCACTAACTAATACATATGAGAGCATTTTAATGTTGTATCAACATTGTAATCAATGTGGAACCAATTATAGATACTTTGTATACTACAGGGTAGATTAGTAAGCATCACCATATGTTTTTTACTGTCAAATAAATGTGTTGGAGTAAAAAAGTTTTCCCCTGAAATGTAGTTTTGTACAAGTATAAAGTGGCTTAGAATGGAAAAAAGTAAAAGTATGTGAAAATTGTATCTCAGTACAATACTTTCTTCATGTTTGTCATGTGGACTAACTGGTTTTGAATGTAAACTTGGACACAGATGCCGCTTTGCTCCAGTTTACTGTAATAAAGTCCCTGAAGGTGCTTTTACTTTCCCTTCAGCCTCTTTGTGTTCTTGTGTTCATCCAAGAGTCTCCAGGTGACAACAGCATGACCTTGACCTGAAATGATTTATCATAGAAGTGTATAAAACTCACTCGGCTAATGAAGTGAAATGTAATCCGTGCTGTAATAAAATATCTGGAGTTTAACGGAGGCAGAAAGGCCAATTAGCCTGTTTGGAGGGTAGGTATTACACACTGTTCGCTTGACACTATTAATCCGGGTGTTCAAGTCTCCAATCAAATCTCATTGTGACAGGCATTAGGGGATTATCCCCGGGTGCTGCGGGCCCTAACAACCGGCTCGGTGGCCCCGGCAAACAGCACTATCCAGTAACAGTGGCCTTGCTTCTGCCTCAGCCTGGCCGGGCCCGAGAGAGCCGCTGAGGCTCATGGGCCTTCGCTCAGCTGGCCGGCTCACTGTCAGGCCTCGGCCTTCAGAGGGATGTATGGCCAGGATGGGACGCTGCATTTCGCCCACACAGGTAAAGGTATTGGAGATCTAAGAGAATCAGGTAGAACGCGTAGATTATTCTGAACAACAAGCTGCTGTTTGTGCATTAAAACCTGTGGGAGGCAAAGCTTCAGAGACGCTATCGCAGTGGAAATGAATGCAGTGAGGTTTTTGTGTTTCTGGTTCACTGCAGCTTCAATCTGGCTGAAGAAATGCGTTGTGGGACTGTTTTTTGACAAGAAATTCAAGATGTTGACTGTTTAAAAGAGCTGCTCTATCGAGGAAAAGATTTAAATGCACTCATATAGGCCTTTGTATTAGGTTACAATGTCTGAACAACCCTGATTATTGGATCCTGTGTGATGGATATTTGAATAATTCAATGATTCAACAGTTTGTGGATGAAACATTTTGTGCGAGTGTGGTAAACAGTGAGTTGAGTTTGTGTGTCCACATGATGGCAGCAGTAAGTGCTGATTTCATACTGCCTGACCGGCAATGGTAGAAGGTAACGAAGTACATACTGTACTATATCAAGTACCAGACTTTTGAGGTACTTATACTTCATGTAAGTGCAAAGGAACAATGTCCATTTAATCATATATGGAATTGTATTTCCATTTTACAGTACTTGATACTTTTACTGCACTATATTTCCAAAAGAAGTACTTTTTATTTCATTGCTTAAGTTCTGACTTATTTTCACTTCACATGCAAAACCTGTTTTGTGTTAATTTAAAGTGAGCATAAAAGTCACCAAAAATATATATGAGACAACTGATTTGAGCCTGATTTTTCAGCCTGAGCACGTTTGCTTTCGATACTTTAAGTACTTTTGGTAATAATACTTTCACTTTTCCTTAGGTGACATTTTCAATGCAGAATCTAAACTTGTAATGAAGCATTTTAGTATTGCTTCTTTTACCTAAGTAAAGCACTGCAGAGGTCTGAATGCACACCTGCATTTTGCTGACATCCTGTACTTAAAGTATGATTTTTACTTGTTATGGAGTACTTTTTCACTGCGGTGCTGAAAAATGATTTAAAAACTCGTTCGGCTGCTGCCTGCAGACACGTGGCAGTGCAGTAAGAGGAAAAGGTTTGCCAGCGACGCTGCAGTGAAGAATGATCAGATGACAGAGTTGGTTTGTTCAAACAGAACGAGGGCGGCGTGTGAGCTCAGCACGAGCTGAAGAACTGTTTAAACTGTCCAACCAAAGCTGAAACGGTGTAACTGAAGCAGTCAGAAGGCCGTTCATCAGTTGAATTATACACATTTTTCATTGGTATCAATGAGATTTAAATCTCAGATGAAGTCCTCTTTGACTTAGGGCCTGCGCTGACAGGATAATGTTGAGTTCCTAAACATTTAGTGCCTTGTTATTCAAGCTGTGGAGGTTAAATGTCTATTGATTGGCTCATGGCTGAAGGACCTATAGAGAATCAGAGAGATAAAAGTACTCAGAGCAGAGCTGCTGACAGAGGTGATTGGGCCAGCAGTCAAAATGAATTCTCAGCAAAACAGGGTTAATGATTACAGAGCCTTATCACAAACTGTGATTGATTTACATCTTGCATGGGTCTTCATGTTTATTGATGCAATTGTTTACTTATTTGGTGCACAGAGGCTACTTTGGTTTTTCAGTCTGACTGGATGTGTAACAAGATGAAGCATGTTTCAGTAGATTAAAGATTTTATCTGCAAAATACCTGATATTATTTCCTTCAGCTTGAAATGTGGTGTTGAAGGGTTCTTATGGCCTTGAAAATAAATATGTGACATGAAGAAATGTTTTATTTTAAGTGATTGTGGATGAGAACTACAAAGTTTCAGACTTAAAAAGTTAGTTCCTGTATAGAAATGCACTGTAATTACTAGTTTACATTTTAGCCAGACAGAGAGCAGAAGCTCTGGAATAATTTTAGAAGAAACTAGAAACTGCATACCTCCCTCATTTATTCACCTAATTTTTCATCAGTCTGTAATACTATGAGCTGGTGAACAGATACAGTAAGCATTTGCAGGTTATCGCTAACCTGAGACCAAACAGTGACAGTGACAACTCAGGTCATAAAAAAGATCTGATTTCAGCTTCTTGGCATTTTCCATTTATTGAACTCATCTTTTAAAAACACAGTCAAACATCCCTGAATAAATGTCTGCATGGCTGAATAGAAACCAAAAGAAAAACATTCTACGGTACATTTTTATCTTTTTCATTAGCATGAAAAGGCCTCTGTTTGTCAACCTGATTACATCTTGAATTTGTTATTTCAGCACAAAACCCTTAAATCTATGAACTTAACACCACAACAGGTCTTGATTTGGCTTCAGTTAACAGGGTTTGAAGGCCTCTTAAAGCTGAATAGCTTCACTGGACGTACAGAGTGATATTATTTGATGGGAAAAAGGAAAAATAAGTTTGTTGGCTGAGCTGTATGAAAGTAGTTTACGCTGTAAAAGCAGGAGGAAGATGCAACACAACTTGTCAGACTAAACTAACATAAAACTATCCTCCTGATGTTGTTTGCTTTAAGAAAAAAAAAAGTAGTTTGATCTTCACAAAAAATCAGTCTATGATGTTTTTGGCAATGAAAGCAATCGACAATATTCCAGAGGCAGAGAAAATATGATATTCCCCCGGTCAGCCACAGGGGCTTGCATAAGCCGTGTTATTTGCAGATAGTTATCTGTTGACAAGGTCTTTGCCATGACACTCTACTCACCTATCTCCTCCATCTACTGCAGCAGAGCAGAGCAGCTGCCTTTTTCTGCTGCAGCCAGCACATTGTCTTCTCCTTCTGTTTTACTCTTATCAACATCAACACACTCCAGGATGTTCTTAACAGACACATTTCGCCTGTGCTGTAGCTCTCATAGAAAGAAGCAAAGTAAGTCCCCAGACAGCGTGTAGTCCACATCTTATTAACTCATCCAGGCCGCCATGATAGTCTTTTCCTCCCGGCTGCCGGTTCCCGTATTTTCATTTTACTGTGTTGCTTCCCAGACGCCTGCCTTTGAGATCGGACTTGGGGAAATGAAATGTGGTCATTGAGGAGAAGGTACAAATAGGCAGTGGTTGCAAATGGAGTTTGGTCAGTGGTCGGAGATTCCTATTCAGAAGATAGACAGGACTTTGTTCACAAACTGGAGTTTGAAGTTTCAAAGGGGAGAATCACACAAGTGTTACATCAGGTCTCAGCGATCCTTTGACTTTTAGCCCCGGGGCAGGAGTTTGGGTGACTGATTATAAGACAGCACTCTCTTGTCCATCACATTTCAACATGGCAGCCTCCCACTGCATTTAACATGTATTTAACAGTGAAATGTCAGCGTGTTGAACTTCTGCTGCAGCTTGAATAACTGCTTATCAGCAATTTATCTACGCGCTCACATACATTATGGTCAGACAAAAATAATGAAATCAGGATTTTGCCATAAACAACACACATGTAATGCATAAATATTCACCAAAAACAACAAGCAAAACACACAGAGAAAAGCAAAAAGACACGGATTGAATCTAACTGGAGCTGGACATTAAATCTAAACTAAAATAAAACAAACTACAAATAAATGCAGCACACACACACACACACACACACACACACAATGTTTTATGCACAAAACTGAAGCATGACACAGGATCAAAACACTAAAAGTTAATATAACTTTTCATCTTAGCATCACAAATCACATAACAACAGACTGCTGCCTCTCCCTCGAGACTTATGTGAAAGATTTCATTATTGTGGAGTAATAGATATATATCATAATAAATTGACCCATCTCTGCTATTCACATGTCCTTTACATATTTAAACTATTTTTTTAAAAAAAGACTGAAATATATTCTAGATCTGAATTAGCAATGTTTAACCATTTTAATTATTAAAAATAGTCTTTATTTAAAAGCCTCTTTTGTTGTTATCAATAATTTACTATCATCTTATTTTGTACAGTCTGTAAGAAGAAAGATTATGGTAATAATTAGCCTAAGCGTCTGCAGTCATGCTAGCAGCTCTGTCAGGCTGTACACAGTGGCACTTTTAGCTAAATGCTAACATTAGCATGCTAACATTCTCATTATGACATTGCTAACATGCTGATGTTGAGCAGGTTTGATGTTTACCTCGCTGTGTTCACCAGCTTAGCTGAGTGTGTTAGCATGCTAATATTCTGTATGCTAATTTTTACTAAACTAAGTACAGACAAGGCTGGTGTCATTAGTTTAATGCTAGATTAAAACTAAAAGTTCACCAATGCTAGTGCGATTAACACTGATGGGTATAATAAATGTCTCTGCCAAATTTCAAAGCCATTTCAACATTTTTCTTCCAACTAACAATAAATGAATAGCCTTTTGGGAAATATCCATATTAAGTTAGAAAAGTTAGAAGACTGACACCACTATTATGCCTGTACTGTAAATATGAAGCTACAGCCAGCATCCGGTTAGCTTAGCTTAGCATAAACACTGGAAAAGGGGGAAACAGCCGGGTTAGGGGAACTTTCTTAAATTAATTATTAAATAATACAATCTATAAGGTGCTCCACTGTATTTTAATAACCAAGTAGGCCTACTTTCTGTCATTCAAATAACTGAATATTATAAATATTATATATAGTGCTTCGTTGCTTCACTTTGTGTCAAGTAACTGCGCCTTTCATCCTTTTTGACCACTCCAAGTACCGGTACCTGTGTGCTGGTACAGAGGTGAAAAACATCATGGTTTTACTGGAGCTAGCTGTTTCCCTTGGTTTCCAGTCTTTGTGCTAAGCTAAGCTAACCGGCTGCTGGCTGAAGCTTCATTTTTAGTGTATGGCGCAATTCTTCAACACTAGTATTTAAAATATATGTATGTATGCTTGTATTTTACCTTTTGTTTTACTTTTGGGTGGTTTTCAAGGTTACAGGTTTCTAGCACACCCTCACACTTTAGGGTATTAGAAATTTAATGTAAGTATGGAAAAGTCATTATGAGTAAACTTTTACTTTTTGTGCATATACTTGGCATATACTTTTTAAAAGTGTACTTCTAAATGTCATTAAGTTCTACTTGAACGCATTAAAATGAATATATTAATTCTACAATACTTACAGTGGTATTTCAAAGTACTTATAAAAAAGTGTACTTTATTGTAAGTGTGTTATAAATTGCACTTGTACTTTTAAAAAGTGAAATTTGAAAGTTAATTTCACTTCACTTTAAATATATTCACATCTATTTCCAACACATTGGTGATATGATACAATTGTGCTGCTCATGAATCCTGATTTTCACTGGTGTACTTCAGTATACTTAGTTTGTAAAAAGTTGTGCCAATTCAGCAACTATTTACACTTCCAGTGTAAATAGTCAAGTATTGATTGTCTCATGTGACTCTCAGCAACAGTGGGAATTAAAGTATTTCCCAAAATGTGAAGCCATTCCATTGACAAACATCTGTATATTCGCAGGACTTCCTCTCCAGCAGAACTTATAATTTCTCACCAGAATGAACAAAATCTGCTCTGACTTCATGCCATTGATGGGTCTTTGTGCTTTACAGCCTCCTGCACGTGTCCATGCAGCCCGTGTACTATGGGAATGTTGGTACAGTGTGCTGAGACAAACCCCTCCACCTCAAAATGCAGATAAGTTATGGGGTATTTTCAAGCTAAGCTGTCCTATCTAACACATCAGAACAGTTTGTCAGTTCATGATTAAGAAAGCTGCAAGCACGGAGATTATATTTTATAGTGCTGTATATGACTGTTCCTTGAGGAGTTCACAGAAATTTAAGATGGGAGCAGCGATAAAAGCACTTTAATGACAGAGAAGATAAGATTTGCTGCGTGACTCATTCACTGATTCTCTCACTGAGCCCCCCTCCCCCGCCGCTCGCTGCTTTGAAATAATCAGCACACTTCTTGAGCAAATATGGGCATTGCAGAAGAGCAGCGCGGATCGAACGTGAAGAAATGTTGTAATGGGCGACCTCTGTACACACAAGTGAAACAACAAGCTCCAACCGGGCTGTGTGAGAGCAGCCGCTAATCATTTTTTGATCATGGGCGTAGTTTCTGTTCTGTTAATCAGGCTGTTAAAGATCCTCACAGCATTCATTCACTGTAACACCCAAAGATCAATGAATCCAAACATATGCAGAGTTTCTGTGGGTTTAATCACAGCTGATCACTTCCATTTTCCCGTCTGATTGGATTACTGTTCATCGAATCATTGAACAGATCACCTCTGGATTCTGCACAGGAGCCTCTGGGAGTGTTATGTTGTTTGCTTGCTGGAAGAGAAATCATTTTATGAGCGCCCAGTATAATTTGAGTGGTTAACAAGTTCACCTACATGGGCTTTACTGCCTCTGAGGCCTGGCTGAACTTGGGATCGTTGACCTACTGCTATGTACTGGCACTTTCTCTTCAAATACAAGACTACTGTTTGCTGTGTGACATGGAAAGACGGCGACTTTGCGCAAGTAGAGAACGTATTTTTGAAAACAATCAGATTCAGGATGGCCAGTCAGAAAAAACACACCTAAAAACTGAAAGCATGTGTGCCTTTTCACCTCTTTCATATGCAAGAATACATTGCTCTAACTACCCCATTTAACACCATGTAAACACTTAATAAATGGGGTTTGCAGCACTATTGAGAGCAGATATAAGTACACTGTTGATGTGTTTGTCACCAATTAGAACATCTTCTGTAGCTGCAAAGCATACATAACTGTCCTATTAACAGTCAGCGAATGATCAATATCACAGTGTAATGTAGCAGTAATCACATTTAATGATTTATGATATGAATCATTCACAGCCTGAGCTCTGAGGTTCAGTAGTTTGACCAAACAACTGTAACTCTAAGTGGATTTTTTAAATAAATATTGAAAGGATTCAGACCTAAAAGAACCATATCTACGACTTAATTAACAGAATTTTGACTAAAATAGATCCAGTATTACAACAATTCTCTGAAAATAATTCAAACACCTGTAAATAACTTTACCTGTTACCTTTTAGGCATTCACACATGATCTGCTGCTGAAAAACCTGTGTGTATAATGTAGTTGTGAGCATATTAGGAGAAAGCTTTGTATATTAAATACCTCATATAAGTTAAATACTTCATTTTAACTTTAGTGTTGCTCACAAATACTTTGAATAACTTTTTAAATTGTCTTTAAAGCTACATTATAGTGTATCATTATGTGTTATAAACTATATATTATGCTGAGCACTAAATAAAGGGGGCCAAAATAAAGCATTACTGGAGGGAAGTGTTTAATTTTGACATCATATGTGAGAATAAATCACTTCCAAAAGGACAATTAACACATTTGTAACCACATGCAGAATTACATAACTTTACCTCTTTAAACAGTTGAAAAGTTACTAACATGAGTATTTAGACTGATATTAAACTGGATGTTTTTGAAACTGGATGCGCTCCATCAGACGGAGGCCGCTGCTCATGTCCTCCTCTGCTGTGACAATACGTTCTGTGCTTGATTGATTTTGAAGGTTAATTCTAATTAAATCCTTTGGGAGGTGTTTAGAACAAAGAACGACAGAAACGGGGTTCCGGTGCTGACGGAGAATATATCCTTCACCATTTCTGTTCTCTAAAAGGACATAAACACGCTCTGAATCATCAGCTGCCTTCCTAAATGCAGACGTTGAGCTTTTGATCAGCCTCACGTGCGCCTTGCATTTTCAAAAACAATGAAGTCTTTTACATAAAGGCATCACTTCGCTTTAGCAACTGTTGTTTCCCTGTTAATTACGCAAGAATTAACTCAGATTTACCAGCGACGCATTACACATGGAAGCAGGTCTGAATTTGACAGACTGACGTGAACTGACTGTTGGGTTTCGTGTGGGAGAGGAAGCATTGAGAGGCTTTACTCCGGTAAAAGTAGAAATACTATTGTGTAAAAATACTCTGTTACAACTACAAAAGCATTAGCAACAAAATGTACTTTAAGAATCAAAACAGTACTCATCTCACTGAATGGACCCATTCAGAGTTTTCTTCTTCTTCTTCCTATTATTATTAATATTATTCTTACAGATTGCATTGCTGGTATTGCTGATTTAACATTGAAGCATTTTCATGTAGCTGTTGGAGCTAACATGAAACTATTTCATATATTGTTGTGTAGTTTAATCTGTGCTAATGTGACTGAGGTTATAAATTGATGTTCTTTAAGCAGCTGTATGAGTTAACATAGCTGTCAGCATGAACCACCTCTGTTTGAAGTGACTGTTCTGGTTTGATCTTAGTTAAAATGAGCTGATCGTGTGTTTTGATCCTCTCTGTCAAATCCAATCCCCCGTTTGTTTATCTTAAGTCATATTAGGGCTGTACAGCATATTGAGGATACAGTAACATTTCATAAAACGTGGATGAGGGCCTTTATTTTGTATTGTGTGCTGTAGCTTTTGGTATAACGTCTGTGCAGAGGAGCATCGATGTGGATCTGCTGCGGCAGGAGGCTTTTTGATGGACACTTCATCTCCAGTTTGAACTAAAAACTGAAATTCAGGATCAGTTTTTGAACCAACAGCTGAACCTGAGCTGTTTTTACCTGCAAAACACACAAAACGACTATATTTTGTGTGTCTTTCAGTCTGGGTGTCTTGTCCATTGTTTCATTAAGCACCCATGGTTGTCAGATAAATGTGGTGGAGCAAAAAGCACAATCTTTCCCTCTGAAGTGGAAGTATAAAGTAACATAAAGTGGAAACACACAATTGTACCTCAGCACAGGACTTCTGCAGGTCGGCTGCAGACACATGAAGCTGAACTGCACCTTCATTAACGTAACATGGACGCTGTCATTTGTGTGCATGTGATAACTGCATGCTACAGAAAGTGTCGGCTATAAAATGAGCTGGTTTAAAGTGGTGGAGCAGGGACTTGGCAGAGGATTGACCTGATACAGCCCTCGTGGAAGAATTGTTGATCCATTACTGACAGAGAACCCAGAAGCGATGGCAGATATCAAAGTCATGCTATCTCTTCAAAAAAAAAAAACAAAAAAAACACAAGCCTGTGATTTGGGGCTCGTTAATGATCAACCAGAGAGACACTCCACCTCTCCTCTGGTTAGCAGCATGAGGGAAGGAGGAGAAGGAGCTCTGCTGTCACTCACTGGTTTCCTCTCTGACACCAGTATGTCCCCATCACATTCAACTGGGCCAGGGAGCTACCTTGTTACTGGGCGGAGCTAGGCTCAAAAAAAAAGGGAGTGGGGGGTGTTAGTGGAGGTGTGTGGGGGTGTGAGAAGGGAAGGAGGAGGAGGGGGGCACATTAGCTTCTTGGACAAGTCTTTCTGCCCCACTGTCAGGTAGTTGAGAGTTTGTTTGTCCAAAGCACTGGCAGACATGGACATGGCAGACTACAGCGAGGCTCTGGACCCAGCCTACACCACACTGGAGTTCGAAAACATGCAAGTGCTCCCCTTGGGCACAGGTGAGTCACATATATGCAGCTCTGGCGTTGAACTTTGAAACTTTTACTGATTTAAAACTTTGGTCGGCAGAGGACAGAGGGAGCTCTGGCATGAAGTGATAAAAAGGGGTCATCTGTCCATCCGCTCGCAGAGGGATGATCCTGCACGGTGGTCTTCTTTTATCACCTCCGGCCGCGATAGTGAAACATTAAGAGATTTTGATTTACGAGACTCTATTCTCAGTGCGCTCAGGTCATTTGGTGGGAGCCATTTGAACCTGTTTCAGCTTGTGGACTGATGTGGTGTCAGATTGATTACAGTGAACTGATATTCATCCTCTGATGAAGCAGTAGTTTGAGTATCACCATTGTAAATCTCCAGTTTCAAACGGTCTGTTCCCACAGAGTCTAACGTGAGGAAAAGGGGGCTCAGGTTTTTGGGAAGTGCTCACAATGACACCGACTTATTTGTATGTGCAGTCTCCCATGACGTCTGGCTGAGATCCTGATTCCACAATCCCCAATGAGACTAAAAAACGAAGCTTGGCAGCGAACATTACTCAACTTTTCCATCACTTATATGTTTCTACTTTATTATATCAATGCAAACGTCTGCTGAGTCACTTTTAATGTAAAGCTGGTGCTGTGACATACTCTATGATTGATTGACCCAGTCTGGTGACTGTGTGGGTGACTAAAAACTGTCTTGAGTGATTGCCTTTTCAGAGGTAATCAAGACGACATCAATTATGCTCTGTTGACTCTGTGTGAGCTACTCAGGCAGGTGACGGATCCCCGCAGGCTCACATAAAGGCTGGTTTTGATCAGTCGCCAATGGAGCTGATCACCGCGCTCACTGCGGTCGTTCACGCCTCCTTTAATCCGTCCTGTAGATCCACTATTTTACAGCCTCTGAACTTCAGCGCTCAAACATCTTGATGACTGTCAGAAAATAAACTTTAATAAAAGCCTCTTCCTCTGGTTTTCCTGCTGGACTAAAAGTCCACCTGACGAGACTTTTCCCTCCTCTCTTATTGTGTCAGACTCCTCACCGGCTGAGAGCGCCAACATGAACACCAGCAGCCACCTGGGGGCAGGCAGCCTGTGTGCCATATGTGGAGACAGAGCCACCGGCAAACACTACGGGGCGTCCAGCTGTGACGGCTGCAAAGGCTTCTTCAGACGCAGCGTCCGCAAAAACCACATGTACTCGTGCAGGTGAGGCCTAAGAAGAGAAATACTTTGATTTTTGAATTCTTGCCTACTGTTGATGTGCCACTGAGGCCAAGCATTGCACATGTGCTCCTACCAGGAGAGACTGTTCCCAACTATACACTGAAAAGCATGAACTTCTGTTGTTTTTCTCAGTAAACTGGCAATAAATACTGAAAAATGAACTAAAAGCTAATGATTTTTTTCATTATCAGTCAAACTACAGATTATCTAATTTAATAAGTTACTCCATTTTTTCTATAAAAAATCAGACAATAGTGAAAAATGCCTATTATAATTCCCTACAGGTCCAGGTGACACCTCCAAATGTCGTGTTTGTCCAACCAGCTGTCCAGAATACAAATATATTCAGCTTACTATGAAAAAAACACCAAAGTCTCACATTCATGAAGCTGGAAACAGCAAATGTTGGCTGAAAATTGCTGCAGATGAATTTTCTGTTAATCAACTAATCGATTCATCTACCAATCATTGCGGCTCTGATTGCGTCACTCATCCAAGCTTGTTTTTTTGACTCTATGGCAGGTTCAACAGACAATGCATTGTGGACAAAGACAAGCGAAATCAATGCCGATACTGCAGGCTGAAGAAATGCTTCAGGGCTGGCATGAAGAAAGAAGGTAGGAACCTGTAAACTACATGGTTTTCAGATTCTCGTGGAAGCAGAATTTCCCTTTTTATCAGCAAATCAGCGCCAGAGTGTGAGCTGTCTCCCCACTGAATCGACACAACTCATGTGAGAGTGTTGCAATACCCACGAGAGTAGTGCTTTGTTAATGTTCACTCCGTGGAGCGCTGAGGTCTCTAACCAGCTTATGCTGAGCAAACATTTCCAGGCAATAATAGCCATATACTGATAAACATGACAACCTGGGGAGACCTATTTTTCTTTTAAAAGACTCGCCTTCATTGTGCAACAAAGACGTGAAAATTCTTTCATGGTTTTCCTGCAAAGTTTTCAGTTAATTTTTCCTCTGCGAATCTGATCGTGAGCACAGTGGCAGTGATGATCCCGTGTTTGTGCTTTTAGCTGTGCAGAACGAAAGAGACAGAATCAGCACCAGGAGATCCAGCTATGAAGACAGCAGTTTACCTTCCATCAATGCACTCATCCAGGCAGACGTACTGTCAAGACAGGTAAGACCTGCGAAATCACGTCTATGATCAGTGATCAATGGAGGCCTGGGATGACTTCACGTCTGCGCTGCTTTGTCTAGATCACCTCCCCTGCTCCGATACTGAATGGCGACATAAGGACCAAAAAGATCGCCACCATCACAGACGTGTGTGAGTCCATGAAGCAGCAGCTGTTGGTGCTGGTGGAGTGGGCCAAGTACATCCCAGCCTTCTGTGACCTGCCCCTGGATGACCAGGTGAGACTCATGCACAGACACAGTGTACATAGCTGTATAGACCCTCTGGTCACTCATCAACCCGCCTGCTCAGAGCCGCAGTGTGGGCGACAGGAGTCAGTAACTGTCCCTCCTAAACAAACAAAAATGCAGTAGAAAAAGGTAAATGTCTGAGCATAACAGCTGAATATTTATGCTTACCTTTGTTCAGCTTTGTTCTTTTTCGTAGCTGCATGTTTCTATCTGTGTAAAAACTGTTAAATTGCCTTTATGTGTGCACATAGCTGGCCAATAAAGCTGATTCTGATCGCGACAAATTAAAAAAATCTCTAAGGACTACGTTTGTTTTCCATCACTTAAACCTCACATTCTTCAACCATGGTGGTTAATGTATTTTAATCCTGAGTTAGAATATGATGAGCTGGTTTTAAAGTTATATCCTCCCTCAAAAAAAAGTGCAGAATCATTAACAGTGTGATCACCAGGCCTTGGTAACTGATTTGCTGATGTTATATCAGTGACAGCGTCTTCCGCCTGGGTTTTCTCTCCTCAGCTTACACAGTGAGCATCAGACGAAGGGAGAGAACCATGAAAAACATTTAAATTAACACGTGGACGACTAAGACTTCACTGCGTCATCATCACGCAGCTAAGAAGTAAATGAACTCTCTGTGTTTCAGGTGGCGCTGCTGCGAGCTCATGCTGGAGAACACCTCCTGCTCGGTGCTGCAAAGAGGTCCATGCTGTACAAAGACATCCTCTTATTAGGTAAAAGTGACACGAGGAGCAGCATTTCAGTGTTCAGCCACACTCATCACTTCATTCTGCTCAAACCAAAACAAAAAATACACTTAAATTATACTGTTTGAAGAATGCAAGAAGTACACTTTGTGCTTTTTTTATCGCCTTGTAGTATATTTAAGTGTACTCATGTAGTCCTTGAGTACCACTTGAGTAATACTTGAGTATACTTGAAGTGTGAATAGTTGCACAATTGGCACAACTTTAAGTGTACTGAAGTACACCAGTGAAAATCAGGATTCATGAGCATCCAAAACACACTTGCAGTACCAATTGGATTTTATCACCAACGTGTAGGAAATATACTTAAATATACTGACACTTTAATTAAGCATGCTAATAGTGTATAAGAAAGGACTTGAAAATAAGCACACCTTATCACTATTGATTGTAAGTTAGTACACTTTTAGAAAGTGCAATTTATACAATTTATAGTACACTTACAATAAAGTACATTTTTTCTATAAGGACTTTAAAATACCACTTTAAGTACTGCAGAATTAGTATATTCATTTTTAATACATTTAAGTAGAACTTGAAGTTCTAGTTAGAAGGGCACTTTTTAAAAGCAGATGTCAAACATACTTTAAATTAAGCACAAAAAGTCAAAGTATACTTGACTTTTCTGTACTTAAATCATATTTCTAATACACTGAAGTGTGCTACTTTTTGGCCTGGATTTGACCTGACATTTTTTTAATCTGCATGTGATTCTCCTGCAGGAAACGACTACATCATCCCCAGAAACTGCCCGGAGTTGGAGGTGGGCAGGGTAGCAGTGAGGATCCTGGATGAGCTGGTGCTTCCCTTCCAGGAGCTTCAGATAGACGATAATGAATATGCCTGCTTGAAAGCCATAGTTTTCTTTGACCCAGGTACTGCTCAACCAGTAATATCAGTCAGACTCAAAGCTGAAGTTTTCTACAGACAGAGAGCTCCAACCTAATAACACACTTCTCTCTGTAAACACCCCTGCTTTTGTTTGCCCCCAGATGCTAAAGGTCTGAGCGACCCCGGAAAGATCAAGCGGATGCGATACCAGGTCCAGGTCAGCCTGGAAGACTACATCAACGACAGGCAGTACGACTCCCGGGGCCGCTTCGGGGAGCTGCTCCTGCTGCTGCCGACGCTACAGAGCATCACCTGGCAAATGATCGAGCAGATCCAGTTCGTCAAACTCTTTGGC
The DNA here is from genome assembly GCA_037975065.1 of Chaetodon trifasciatus. Taxonomy (NCBI): domain Eukaryota; kingdom Metazoa; phylum Chordata; class Actinopteri; order Chaetodontiformes; family Chaetodontidae; genus Chaetodon; species Chaetodon trifasciatus. Next base: position 6,231,551 of record JBBMOE010000024.1, on the reverse strand, counting down.
ATGGCCAAGATCGACAACCTGCTCCAAGAAATGCTTCTCGGAGGTGAGCTCTTTGTAGCAGTATACTCAGTATACAGAATCCTCACGTTTAGTAGACAGCACAGAGGACTGAGCCATTCTCTGTGCCGTCAGAAAAGCTGAAGGGACTGACTCACTGTATACTTGGGTGTTTTGTTTCTCAGGTTCTGCCAACGAGGCTCCACACGCACCTCACTCTCTGCACCCCCACCTGGTCCACGAGCACCTCAGCAGCAATGTTATAGTGGCCAGCAGCATGCCGACGCCAATCCATAATGGTCAAATCTGTAAGTACACAGCACATCAGAACAAATCATGCAGTACAGCTGCTGCGGCATCTAAGATTTGTCCTCTGTCTTCACCTTAAATATCAGGGTTTCTCATTGCCACATACACGAAGCACTGAGGTTTGATCAGTGAACAGCAGCATTAATCTAAGTGAACTGAAATCAATGATATTTTAATTCACAGAGACCGTCAAGTTCCCCTCCCCAGCTCCATGTGCAGCCTAGTCAGGTAGCTGGAAGGACAAACAGGCTTGGCAGAATAATCCTCTAAATTCTTCATGGAAACTAATCTGGCTTATTTTGTCAAAGAGAACTTCTGTTATTCTTTCTTAACATGTTTAATACTCTGAGAAATTTCACAAAAGTGCTTATTCCTTATCTGAAAATTGTGTTGCCCCAAGACATGTTATACCACAGACTGGTGAATATACACCTGCTTATGCTGCAGTTTCTCCCTCTGAATCGCTGCTGTTCTTTTGTGTTCTACTTTTCAGCCACTCCTGAAACCCCGATCCCGTCTCCGCCTACTGCCTCCAGCTCAGAACATTATAAAATGGCTCAGGGGGTCATAGCCACCGTGCCCAAGCAGCCGACCTCCATCCCTCAGCCTACCATCACAAAGCAAGAGGCCATCTAACGATCCTCTGAGTCCTTATTCCTTCAGTTTTTTATTGCGTTAAATCAGGGTCTTTATATGTACGTTTATACACAATCAGCATTGAAGCTGTTAACTTGACTGAAACAATAAAGTAGCTAAATATGTCAGATGTAATTGCAGTGGTGTCCCTTGCAGATTGCTGTTTTTCTTCAGGGATCTATTTGTTCACACATGCAGCTGCCGCTGAGCTCCACAGCTCAGCGAAGGCCAGACAAAACTACAACCATCCAAACTATCCAGACGTGCTGTTGTTCTGTAAGATCGACATGTAGGAATACATTGTTGTACATATAGTTTATTACTGGGTAACATCACTTCCTTTAGCATGGCCTCAGAGTGTGCAGTAAGGCTTATGTTAGACATGGTGACCTGATCATGTCAGTATTTCATGAATGTTACAACAGGCCTTACATTGTCATGTATTTAGTGTTGCACAGTATTTTATTTTATGTTTATTAGTGATAAAATGGTGTCAACTTTCAGTAGGAACTCAGAAAATTTCATTTTATCAAGGCTAAAGAAAATCCCTTGAATGAGTTCAGCTCTTTGCTGTCTCTTTTAAATATTCTGTGACTGGACTAAAATTTCTGTGCTTTGTTTTATGTACTGGAAATGCATATTTACAGAGGTAAAATTTAACATGTTAAAATGTACGCCAAGAAATGTTGGTACATAAGATAAAGTCTGTGGTGCAACTTTGTAAAAGTCACAGGCAGACACACTGAGGAAGTTTCCCAATGATATGTTGTATTGGTTTTTAAAAAATATATTATATTTTTTGTTTAGTACTTTGTCGTGGTTTAACTGATGGAATAAATTGTGCCTTGTAACCTGTACTGCCTTACAAATACAGGCAATGTTTTGCCTTACAATGTGAAGATGAACTAATAAATCTCAAGGTCTATTTTTACATTGAATTTTATGCAACCATATTTTATACTAACTATGCCAATAAGAGAGGAGTGAATGTGAAGCTCTGAACAACAAACTCAATAATGAAGTCGGACGTGCGGGAAAGTGTCTGGTGGAAAAATTTGGTCCAACGTGGCAGTGCTGCCTGCTCACTGAACTAAGGCAAGATGTGGCTTCAGACTGATAAAGTGCCAATAAAGTCATTATAGATAGCACTGATTCATGACACAGAGAGGTGGGGGGGCACTTGTTGCATTCATGTCTCCATTGCAGCTGAAAAAATCTGCCGCTATTACCAACGTGCTGCATTCAGGGCGCTGCGGCGCCACCGGGAGGATGCTGCGGACAGCAGACTGACGTGACGGGTGTTTGACGTCGACCTCAGTGGAAGCTTCAGACATGAAGGTCATCCTCAGATATCCGAGTCAAATACTTTTTCTCACCAAAACACAAAGCACTCACGCCTCCATCAATGTAAATCCATTAGTTTGACGCAAGACTTTTCAAATTTGAAGTGCACGTACCTGGCAGACCTGGAGAGGACGTGCAGTCCACAGGCACGCAGTGTGAGCAATACGCAGGCAACCTCTGCCATCTACCGCATTCAGGTGTAACTGAATCATCCGACACGTCTACAGCAATGTGGAAAAGAAATTCAGGTCACATCAGCCCTCTGACCATGTAGTTTAACCGATTAACTAAGCAGACAATTTTCAAAAAACGAGAAAGGTGGATAGGTAGAAACTATAAGAAATACAACTCCATGCAGTATGCATGAAATACTATCTCCTATAAAAAAATATATTTTATATATTTATATAATATATTTTTATGTTTGCGCTG
>JBBMOE010000024.1:6190181-6228607 GCA_037975065.1 Chaetodon trifasciatus | reverse complement strand
AATATATTTTTATGTTTGCGCTGTAAATATAGACCTACCGCTTTAAATCAACATCAATAGTCTTTAAGCGTGAAGAAGTGTGACATTTTTATTTATATTAGGTTGCAAGATGTGAGGTTCAGGTGCACTGAAGACGTGCGCAAAGCTGGCGGGGATGCAGGGTGTAACGTTTGTTTTGTTAAGTAAAATCTTGCGATGTTAGTCAGTCATTTGGGACCATAACGTTTTTGAAAGACATATTTTTGAAATAAAAAACGAGACTGTCACGTACCATACACAAAAACTATGTTTTATCAAATTTGTTTTCAATTCTGATTGTGCGACATGTCTTGCCTAGGTACTTCCCGAGTTGTACCTGAAGGCATCACAGCCATCAAAACAACAGACGTACGGCTCTACTGCTGTGGCGCGTCGGCAGCGCGTCACATGACGCATACGGCCCAATGAGAGGGCAGCGTTTCTCTACCCGGAAATAGGATTTTCCTGACAGGTCGGTTGTGATTTTTGACACTGGATTTGAGTCGTCACGCTTGTGTTTTTGAAGAGATTTCATCACTTGCCAATGGCTGCTCACAAAAGGCATCAATGTGTGTTGTAGTCGGTTCATGTTAAACGCATTTTCGGGTTGGTATTCCATCATTATTCTGACTTTAGTTCTGTCGCATCGGTTCTGCTCAGGATCAGGTTGTGTTAGCCAGTTCGAGTCTGCTGAGGCTCTGACTCATTGCTGAGCACAGACACACAGTGAGCATGTGTGCGCTGTCATAGGGATTTCTCCTGCTCTTCTCAGATATTAGGTAACATTTTATTTTCAATATCTCTTGACCAGTTCAGGTATAGTGGTATTATTGGATGTAAAGTACGTGAGTGACATCTGCCAGAAGCTAACATGGCAGCCCAGGAGCTGGTCTTTCTTCTAGTGTTTTCATAGCTGCTCTGGTGTCTCTTGTGTGCTGCTTCCCAAACAGCTTCACCCAGTCAGTCCATGGCTGATCAGCATGAGTCCATCGATCTCAGGTCTCCTCCTGTGGACCCATCAGCAGCTGCGGGACACAGCTGGTTCCCTGGACCTCCTCCCCCCATCTATTCCTGCACCCTGACCCCTGAGCTGGTGGCCAAGGCACGGGAGGAGCTCCAGGAGAAACCGGAGTGGCGTCTCCGGGATGTCCAAGCACTGAGAGACATGATACTGAAGGTTTTGTGTTGTGCTTTTTTGCCATGTTGACATTCATGTAAACAGCCTCTTTTCTGTTTTTATGCTACCAGTTTAGTAGAAAACATCCTTAAAATTATAAAAATTTGTCTCAAAATCTGTCAAGTAATGAAAGTTGGCATTGAAGGCTGACTCAGTTTCTCAGACTTGGCTGATTTGAAAAAGTGCAAGTACAAGATAAATACCTACTGTATATGCGCACACATTAAAAGAAAACTGTCACAATGAAAATGATTGATACTGACATAACACAAAGCAATAACCTTATAATCTCAAGGTGTGCTCTAAAAAAGATCTTCTGTTAGCTTTTGAAAGATATTCTGTATTTTTTTTTCCCCACAAATCCCACGAAAAGATCAAAATCAACGATGTGCTGCTTTGTGTCAAATCCTTTCTGACTTCTTAATCCTGTGGCTCTCAGCCTCGAGTCCATTTGTTCCTACATAAGATTGTGAAACAGCTGGGCACTGCGGTTTTTGGCGAACGTTACTTGCACAGGAGTAAATAATGCATTTGATGGGGACATTTTCAGACGCAGACTTTGTGATCGAGTATTTACAGCAGCAGAGAGTATCACCAGACTTGTCACACGTCATGCTTCGTTTCCAAATCTTGTGACTTTATTCACTGAGTTCATGTTTTTTTGGCCCGACTCTGCAGGAGCAGCCAAATCTCAGGACCAGACTGGACGACACCTTTCTCCTGCGCTTCCTGCGGGCCAGGAAGTTTGACTACGACCGCGCCCTGCAGCTGCTGCTCAACTACCACGGCGGCCGTAAGGCGTGGCCGGAGGTGTTCCAGGACCTGAAGCCATCCACAGTGAAACACGTCCTGGACCTGGGCTTTCTCACGGTCCTGCCGCAGCCGGACCCCAACGGAAGATACATCCTCTGTCTCCGGCCAGGTTGGTGTCAGCTTCAATGGCGAATTCAACAGTTTTAAGCACAGACTGTATGACTGCAGCCAGTCACTGATTACTCTATCAGGACAGGCTTTAGTCATGAACTCAGTCTCCTTTTCCAGGAAAATGGAAACCAAACGATTATCCGTTTGTTGACAACGTGAGGGCCATTTATCTGACTCTGGAGAAGCTGATCCAGCCGGAGGAAACGCAGGTGAACGGTATTGTCATTTTAGCCGACTACACCGGAGTGGGCATGTCACAAGCATCCAATCCGGGTCCATTCCTCGCCAAAAAAGTTGTGAGCATCCTCCAGGTGAGAAATCTTACCTCAGCTCACTGTCTGATGACACTTTTATGTTTGAATTAAATGAATTTTAAAATGAAGAACTATGATATTGTTTTCTGAATGCAGCATTTGCTCAAAATGTGATTTTATTTTGTAATGGCACAGCAGTAAATATGAGTAACTGAGTTAACACACGAGAAAAATGAACCAAGCTCGAGATCACGACTGCAGAGTGTGTAATATTTACACAAGCACACAAAACGTCTGACAAGGACCAGCTGTGACTGTTTCTGTTGCTCTTCTAATTCACAGGATGGGTTTCCAATCCGAATCAAGGCTGTTAACATAATTAACGAGCCCAGGATTTTCAAAGGCATCTTTGCTATAATTAAGCCTTTTCTGAAGGAGAAGATGGCAGAGAGGGTAACTATCGTCCTTGAATTGTCTCTGACTCTTTTGTTTTAAACAAAGGACTATTTTGAATCGTGTGCCTCGCTTTCATCCGCTGCCTGTGCGCCAAAATAACCGCATAGTTTCATCTGTGAAAGTGGAACGTCAGGGAGATTCTTTTCAGAAGAAAGAAGTCAGACCACCAGAAACAAAACCCCGTATTTTCCAAAATCTCATGAGAGGCTTTGCTTTGTGTTCACGTCAGCCTGCGGTGATTGATTGTTATTCATGTAGACATAGTGGAAGCTAGCTGGCATGTTTTCACCTTTCATGTTAATATGGCAAACTTGTTAGCGTACACTAGCTTATTTGCACAGTCAGCAGACACGGAGCAACATTAGCATTTAGACTCATTTAGCATTTAGTTTTTTGCTTCATTAACTCTAAAGGGGAAGATCTTTGGCTGCTAGATACTCCGCTGTGTTCATTAGCTAGTTGCTAACTTTGCCTGTTGGTGCTGAGCAGGTGGCATCTTGTTGCCTTTTAACAGCTTTTCTATTGAAAACTTTGCTATGAGAGCTGTGGGAATGAACCAAAGAGTAAATCTGTGGGCTTTTAAACCGAAACAATGAACTGAAGAAGCTATAAAGCTCTGCAGAGCTTCTACAAGTGACGCCTTCAACATGAAACACTGTTTATAGCCATTTTAATGAATGAAGCTGTTGGTGAGGCCGGTGATGTCACTGACATGCCATCTGCGCTCTCTCCTCATACAGTACATCCTCCACGGCTCTGACCTGCGCTCTCTGCACCGGAACATCCCCCGCTTGGTTCTGCCGGAGGAGTACGGCGGCACGGCGGGCCAGCTGGACATGTGCGCCTGGTCGAGACTGCTGCTGGACTGTGAGGAGGAATTTATAGTGGAGTTCTGCCAGCCGGATCCACTAGAGGGCGTGGTGCTCCCAGACTCCATGCTGTTTGAAGGGCAGCAGGCCAGCGGGCAGGACGACGACACCTTCAGGGGGCTGCGCTCTCAACTTTACTACTGTTACTGATGCACACTGTAGGTGCACACGCTCCCATCACTGAGAGGACATTTTCTGTTTCATTTGAAACATGTGTGTAGACTTTTACAGGGCAAGTTGCCAATATTATACATGATTTATTTTACTAACCAAGCAGCACTGCTATAGGTGAATAGTCTTTTCTAGTTTACACGTAGCCCAGCATTTAACCGTGGTTCCAAGGCAGCTGCAGGCTCAGGCAAGGAGGTTTTTGACTCGGGCAGGTGCATGTTTAGTCATTACAGGTGGCCTCCCAATTATCATATATTACATTTCTTCAGTAGTCAGGCACCCATATGTGCAGCCCTGATTCCAAAAATGTTGGGACACTGTGCAAAACCTAAAGAACAGAATGCAATCATCTGCAAACAAACTGTGTTTGAGAAGTGTTCCTGAGCTCATGAGTTAATCTACTTCACCCAATCATGTGTTCACAAAGTGGTGAACCTCGCTCCATCCTCGCTTGTGAGCGACTGAGTCTTTCAAGGATGCCCCTTTCATACCCAACCATGATACTATCACCTGTCACCAATGAACCTGTTCACCTGTGGAATGATCCAAACAGGTGTTTCTGGAGCGTTCCACGTCTTTCCCAGTCTTTGAAACGTGTTGCTGCATCAGATTCAGAATTTCTTTACAAAAATCAGTGAAGCTGATGAGCTCAGACATTAAATATATATATACCTTTGTGCTGTTTTCAGTTGAATATGTGTCAGAAAGGATTAGCAAATGTCACATTCTGTTTTATTGATGTTTTATACAGCGTCCCAACTTTTTTGGAATCTGGGTTTTAGATTGAAACTCAGTTTGCTTGATGTAGTCTTTCCTCCCGTTCACACCGGCCATTCCTAAAGTGCATCCAATGTAAGAGATGTGGGACAAAATCCACTGTCCTCATTTTGTGTTTAACTGAAGCTGAAATGAGGCTTCATCGGTACCACTTAGACAAATCATGTGGGTATCAGAAACTCTGTCCAGGGAATTCCATACTGCAAACACTAACTTTTGAAGTTTAAAATACATTTTGCCTGGAACACAGACTGTGGATTTGTCCCCGGTCTCTTCCATTGGAAGCATGTTCGGAGGGATCTTCAAACAGCCAAACTGAACAGGAGGAGTGATTACAGCAAGCAAAAACTGTGTCAGTGTACATACGGGCATGTCAGTACTGCTTTAAGACAGAATGGAAAACGTGGCCATTAGTACTCTGTCTGCAGGGTTCCATCTCCCCTCAACAGTTTTTGTGTATGTAACTGTCCAATACATTGCCTTAAACTGTTATTAATCTGTAGATTTTGCCATGTATCATCAGTTGAATTTGTGTGTACCAAAGCAATATTCATGTGTATTCTCATCAGGACTTGCATTAGAGTGGATATACTTCATTAGATGGCCGGTAAATGTTTTTGCTGAGCATCTAACTGCACAGTGTTTCAGGATCTTTGTTTATTCGACGCTTTAGCTTGAAACTTCTGAGAGGATTATTTTTCTAACTTCAGATAATCTGCCTTATGTTTTTGTTAAACCTTTTCTGACCTGTTTGCCTGTGTTTCATCACTCGGTCTTAACACGGCGCCATCACTGATCACAGGAGTCACATTGGGAACGTTCAGTCCTGACTGCATAGACATCTGGTTTGCCAAATTTTACACCAGGCCATGTACACAAATGTGCAATAATGTTGGATCTGCTTTCTCGCAGTAGCCCGAAGCTAACGAATTATTTTCGTCATCAGTCTTTTATATTTTTATTTCAAGCATGTCTGTGAGTATAAGCTGTATTGTGTTGCAGGATATTTATCATCGGTAGTGAAGACAGTAAAGTAAAAGTCGAAAGGAGAAAGTGCTATTTGTGTCTTGTTGTTCTGGGATGCTGTTGTTGGCAGAGAGTGGTGGGAGGCTGCAGGCTCTGGGGAAGTTGTGGGTATTTTCACAACATTATTGCAACTGACTTGAGCAATGTTTCTAAACTGGGCTCATGGGTCCCCGATGACATCCGAAATACAGTGGTGGAAGATGTATTACTTCACTAGAAGTAGAAAAACCACAGTGTAAAAATACTCCATCTAAAGTAAAAGCCCTGCATTCAAACATGAACTTAAAGGACCGGCGTGTTGGACTTAGTGACACCTAGTGGTGAGTTTCCAGATTGCAACCAGCTAAATACCTGTAACCTCCTCCTCCTCTTCCAAATGCGTAGGAGAACCTGTGATGGCTGCGAAAAGCGTGAAAGGTCATCTTTAGAGCCATGTGTTTAGTTTGTCTGTTCAGGGCTACTATAGAAACATGGCGGACTCTGTGGAAGAGGACCTGCTCCCTCTGTAGAGATAAAGGGCTCGTTCTGAGGGGACAAATACACCACAATTCTTTTTTTAGGTGATTATACACAAATTAAAGCAAACTTATGAGTATTGCATTCAATTTCTGCCAATAGCTACCCTTAAGTCCTACACACTATTCCTAAATACATATAAGAATATTTAAAGAAATATGTGCTTATAATGCAGAATTAGCCCTTTCACATCACTGTCATCATATAAACTCAGTTGCCAGTTTATTATTTAAAATTAATATTTAAAACTCCTGCAGTCTAACAACAGTCCAGCAATAAATCCTACCTCAATGAATTTTACAAAGATTCAACAAAAACAGAACATTATAATGTTCATGAAGTTGGATTCATTGTTTAACCAGGTGTACCTAATAAACTGGCAACTGAATGTGTATCAGATTATCACAGATGTGTTAACATTTAAGCAGCATTCGTGCTGTGGAGTAAAAAGTACAATATTTCCTGAAATGTAGGAGTCAAAGTGTAAATTGCAGTATTTGAGTAAGGTTCAAGTAAATGTACTTTGTTTCCAGCACTGCAGAAATATCCCTTCACTCCAGGTCAGCGGTGTTTAACAGGCATCAGGTGACTGAAGCAGTCACTATTGAGAGAGTACAAATTAGAAAAGTCTCCTAATCGAAAATATGGAAATGAAGTCTTAAACAATGAGGAGCTGCGTCTCACCGTCAGGATTAAAATAGGTTTGGAATGAGAGCCCGCTGCTGTGACATTGGATCGTTTCCATCTGGAAGATTCGCACAGAACTCATTAATTTGTTCTGTTTCTGTCATGAGATTTTGCCTTTCTTTTAACTCCACGCTGCCTACGCTGTTAGATATTGTTAGTCTGCTGTTTCCATGACATTCGTTTAGTGAACACGACTTTTTGTTGTGCACTCGTGTAATCTGAGTTCATAACGAAACAAAGAGAAGAAACGCAGGTGGGTTAAAGGGGAGCTCCGACCATTTTGCACTTGAATTTCTTCTTCTGTGGCTCTGGAGGAGCTTTCCAGACTATGATGTCATGTGTTCACAAAGTGGTGAACCTCCCCTCCATCCTCACTTGTGAAGGATGCCCCCACCTGTTACCAATGAAGCTGTTTACCTGTGAATGTTCCAAACAGGTGTTTGATGTAATAATGCTTCTGGAAACGCCTGCAGAGCAGCGCTGAAGCGTTAAACCACCTTCAGATATTGCCTGTTATTCATATAATTATTTATTCTTGTCAGAGAAACACATGCTTAGGTGCAACATGCAATTGTAATTCTACACCAGAAGCACAAACTGGGGCTAGGAGGGGTGTAGTGGAAATGTGTTGCATTGTGGGAAATGTAGGATCCAGCGTTTTTGGAGCTTTGCCTGAACAATTGAATATAAAAAAAGAATTTTTATTGAAAAGCTTCAATCTTTATCGAAAAGCTGCCTGGTGTGAGAGCCCCCCGCCTTCATGGAATACAGTATTAAACCGCTGGAGCCCCTTTAATATGGTGTAAATGAAAATGTGCTAACATGTGGGTTCACCCTCTTTCATGCATCACTGATGATCCTGCATGTGCGGTTAAACCAGCAGCAGGAACATCTGGGGCTTCCCTGCGAGGGAATCTCATCAGTCGGGGTGTCTGGTGGTTTGATGCCATGAAAGTCACAGTGAATGCTAAAAAAAAAAAAAAAAAAAAAGACGTGTAACGTGGAAGTGTGTGATGCTCAGAGTGCAGTGCGCTGCTGGCTCCAGCCCACAGAGGAGTGGGAGCCTCCACAGGCTCGCTCTGATTGGCTCACACACGGCTAACTCCATTTTGGAAAACAGCTGTTTGAAGACACAACCTTTTCTCGTTGTTTTCCGACGGTACGCTGAGAAAAACCCACCCAGACTGTGGACACACTCCTCTTCACCTTCACCGCGGGGTGTTTGTCCCTCCGCACCAGCCGGCTTCCGTCTCTGCCCAGGTCGGCGTGCTGCGTTTTTTTTGTCCGGCTGCCAGGAAACTTAACTGCGGATCCATGGTGTTAAATTTCCATTGTAACAAGTGGATAACAGGAGGCGACCCGACCAAGGTGAGTGGCGGTCTTTTCGGTTACGTGTGCGGCTTTTACGCGTTCGGGGGAAAGTGAGCAGCGGCGCGAAGCCGCGGAGTCACGAAGCGACGCGTTCTACGTGATTTTAACGATTCGGCCAACGAGCCGCGGCAGACGAACCATCCGCTGCCGCCTCACCGAGTCCGCCTGTCTCCTCAAACTAACGTCTCCGTTCCCGCAGATCTGAATGTTAATGGTTTTCATGTGCCTCCTCTGATGTCTTTGAAGTGTAGCCTTTGTGCGCGCGCGCGTTTGTGTGCAGTTTAAGGGATTGGCGCGCGCGTCCTTCCCACACATTAGCTGCTGTGTTCAGGGAAGCTAATGACAGCCTGGATGGCTTTGAAAGCTCTCATCTCCTCCTCTCATCGACTGTGCTTTTTTTGTGCTCTGTCAATGCGCCCAGCCTGCCCTCCTCCTCCTCCTCCTCTTCATCCTCCTCCTCCTCCTCCACCTCCTCTGTAAACACAATCAACTTGGTCCTCCATCTCTTAACTCGCTAAGATAACAAGGCGGTGATGACAGCAAGCTTTTCATGCAGTGATCTGGCTTTTTCTGGAGGTGAAACTTGTAAAGATCGCAGGGCTGGATGGGGATGGTGCTCAGAGATTCAGCAGCCCCCCCCAGGACCCCCCACTTTGCATGAGTGTTGCTGGGCAAGGGCCAGTGTTACTGGGCATGAGCACTGGTGAAAATAAACACTGGCTCCATGCCTGCCTGTGGTGGTTTGCTTCACTGTCGACCGACTGGCCGACTGTAACCAGAGCAGCGTCCTTCCTGAGATCAGACTGTAGATGTTAAAATGCTCACATCACATTTAGCTTATTTCAGATCAGTGCCAGCAAACCGAGCTGGATGGTGACATGTCTTGGCAGGGACGAGCTTAACGAAAAACAGGGAGGACCTGTGATGTGCACTGATTGGGCATTTCATGTCTCGGGGAGGTTGTTGCACATCAGTGGTGACGCTTTAAATTCCACATTTTGGGAAGAAAAGCATGTGATTCTGTAACATGAGGGCGCACTGATGTGTGGCTGTTAGTAATGATTTCTTTTTCTGCTTGTAATTGTCTGGATTAATCAGGTGGATTTGTCTGACCTACACTCTTTACTGTCACGTAAGACGAAGCAAACTAGAAAATCTTCACAATTTAGACGCTGCAACTCGGGAATTTATGCAAAGTGGTTGCATATTATTTGGACTGATCATTTCATCCTGAGCCGTATGCTAGAAAAAACAAATGCACCCCATGTTTGCATATTATAAGAGCTCCAGCTGAGGGTGAATCTGTCTGGCTGTATTTCAAAAGAAAACCTCATTCCTGGGCAAAATCCTGACATTAACAAGCCTGTGATTTTTCCAACGTCCCGTTTTCAGCCACCTGATGAGTTTGAGGTTAAATTTCGTGCGATCTGTGCGCTCTCATGGCAGATACGGCCTTCTCTGGAGGAGCTCTGCGCTGCCTCGGCTCCTCTCTTTGTACCAGCTAACCAAACATGGTCTGTTATCCTTCAAAATGGCCAGTGGGGGGGTGGAGAGCAGCCAGAACAGAGAGCGCGGTGATGCAAGAAAACCCCGGCTACCGGAGAGACACACATGCCCTGCTGACCTTGGACAGAACCCCGCAGAACCTCCCCTCCTGCCTTTCAATCACATCTACCGAATCAAAACAGGTCGGCACACAGGGAAAAACACACCACCTGCCATTAAGATTACACGCGTTCATGTTTCGGCCGTTACGAAGGCTCGTCCTCAGGGCCCTTTGTGCGCTGTGCCTCTTCTAATCTGTGACCCTGGTTATCCAGAAAGCAGCCAGATCATGAGTAATCAGGTCACGCCAGTACAGTTCTGATTATCTGCAGTGCTGCATGACCAACGCCGCTCTCCTCCTCCTCCAGCTCCTTTAGTAAACACAAGTGATATCTGCTCCTGCTGAGGGCTGCCAACAATAACATGATTACCCTGAGAACCCCTCTGTCCCTGTGCTGAGAGGCTGCATTAGGCATACAGGACGGGGGCTGGACGGTGACTGCGTGCTTGTTTCTGTCAGCTGTTTTTCTCTAAGTGGTTTTTCCCTCTGTGCTCCACATGCAGCACGTTAAACGAGCTTCCCTCCGCGCCTTGTGTGCTGGTGTAATGCACTTTAATAACGGGCGTCTGAGGCAGCTGCATTCAAAAGCTTGTCTGCAACAAGGGCGAGACATTTCATGCTTTTGACAAAAATAGAAATCTATTCTCAGAATTGGTTCAAGCAGCCTCTAGATTTCTTTACGGCCACAGTCCGTCACCTGCCCGGAAACCTTCCCCTGTTCGTCACATCGGGACCGTCCATAGCTGAGTCTGGAGCGGTGCAGCAGGGGTTTGGTGCTGTGCGAACGCGCTGCTCAGGGTCTATTTTTGTACGCGTCCCTCTGTGTTATCATGGCTTTAATGTGTCCATATTTTGTGGACGGGGTTTGTCGGTTCAACTGCATTGACCTCCAGCCACATTCTTTGCCCTGAGGACTTAAGCTCCTCTGTTTTTAGCTCCCTGACTTCCCCATGAGGAGAAAATGAGCGCCGGCGGCCCGGCCTGTGGTGTCTCATGTACCAGACGGAAAAATCCTTCAGATACACAAAGAAATGCCAGACCGCTGCCAGAGTCTCAGGTCATGAGGATGAAATAATTATTTTTCTCTCAGTTCACTGATTGTCTGACATTTTTTCACAGTGTAGCTGCAGCTGTAGTGAAATATCAATGAGAGGTGCATTTAAACATATAGGTTTGTTTAATGAGTGTTTTTGTCCTTCTTTTAATGGAGGCATCATTTCATCGTCTGGTTTTAAAGCTCCTTTAGGTTTAACCTTTATTGTGAGGCATTTTTAAAGAGGCTGCTTTGATAATGGCGCTCTAAGCTCCACCAGTGATTGTCTTCATGACATTTAATAATGATGACTGAGCTGTCGCCACCTCTGATGGCTACAGGTACGTTCAATGAAATGATGATATAGGCGCTATAAATAGCCACAGCTGTGGGTCATGGTCTTGTGTAATTATAGCTGCTCTGGCATTGTTGGATGAGGTGCAGACGTGGCACAACGGGGGAAATCGCACTCCTCTTTGCCTCTTTTAATTGACTGGTGTAACGAGTGGTGAATCAGGCTGAAGCGTTGATATTAAAGCGGGGGATTAAGGTCATGTCTACACCTGTTTATGACACGAGGTGCGCCGGTCTACTGGTTTTGCTGCATACCAGGCTGAAACACTCATGCGTGTGGTGCCTGGGCTCCAAATCTGCAGAGGACGGAAGTTAAAAGGTTAAAATTCCCTTTTGAAGGTATGAAAAAATGATGCTCCTTCAGGGCCTCTAATTTTCCTGGAGCTCGAGACGACAGGCCGGTTCAAAAAGCAAAAATATTCCATTTTCTATCACGTAAGAGATGGAAATCCTCACATTTTAGAAGCTGGGACTGTCAGAGTGATTATAGCAGACTGAAAATTCATAAAACTGGTGGACCAGTCTGACCAGTGACAGAGCAGGTTGTTCCAATTTGTGGAAATAAATGAGCTGTCTTTCCCAATTCTCCATCATAAACCCACTTTGATTTGCATTACTGTTATCAATGCTAACATATGCTCACATTATCCATTTCATCTGGTGCCATTTCTGTCTCATCTGTGCAATAACACTATTTATTATCCATATTGGCAACAGTATTTTTAGAATCTGTACATTATGTATAGATCCACAGCTGTTTTTCTGTTCTGTTTCTTGTACGCTTTTTTTTATTTTGACCCTTTGTGCCACCGTCTTTGCTTTTTGTAAGACTTGCTGGCTGTGACGACTTAATTTCCCCGGTGTGGGATCAATAAAGTCTTATCTTATCTTAAGCATCCTTGCTCGTCAGCAGGGTCGCATTTAGCTGCTGAGACGGAGTGTTTTTAGCCAACCGGCTGCAAAGATATGAGCGTTTGGGACACACCGAAGATGCCGACAGACAGCAGAAAGTTATTCTCCAGGAACAGTCTGAGAAGTTTCTTTGTGCGCTGTGAAACTGGGTCACCAATGAAATACTCTCTAACCTCTGTGAAGACACACTGACCACAGCCTCCGCGACTCCCAAGTCAGCGTGCCCACAGGGAACGAGTGTGTCACGCTCAGAAGATAGATTCACTTCAGTGTTTGGTGGATTTCATTACAGCTGGCACAGGAAACGCTATCCTGACCCCGCCAATTGAAACGGCTTCGTCCAAAGCTCCGCTTGAGACGGGCAGCTAACGCTCACATGGATTTTACATATCCATCAGTTATTACTACAAGACCCAAATGATGTATGTCCTCTTCCTGACATTCCACTGGTTTCTACTCACAGTGGCATCTGTTTTTCAGCCGTGAGCCAGTTGATTAAATGCAGTTACAGCCTCCGACCTCGGCTGGATTGGAGCCACAACATCAGCATACATTTCACAGATAAGGTTGAGGTGTTGAATAAACACTGTGTTGAGTCTCTGTGCGGAGAGGATTTTTAATCAAGCCTTATTATGCAAATGGATTCTCATCCGTGCGAATTGGAGTGGAAGTAAAATAGACGCGTCCGTTTTTCAGCGAAAGGTGATTTGATGGGAATCTCTGGAAAAATGAAAATGATTTTTTAATTGTTTTAGACGAGGTGGCCCACTTCAGATCCCATGTGACGTGAATGAAGCGCTAAAATCATTGAACTTTCAAAGCGACGTGACGGAGAGAAGCTGAGGATGAGAGGAACTGCATGACCTTCAGTGTTTGGCGGGGAATCGTAGGCTTGTGATCTGCTTCCTGCTTTCATTTGACCCACTTTGGGAACTCTCAGGCTCGGCTTGCTTTAAAATATTTGATTGTTTTTCTCAAAAGGTTTTCATCCAAATCCCAGCGGAGGGGAAATGACGAGCTCTGTTGATAGGAGGCTGCTCGCAGGAACTGGAGAGCAAATCACTGACTGTCATTAATATTCACTTGACAGAGATGTATTAAAAGTATATCTCATTTCCTGTTCTGCTGCTGCTAGAGGAAATGTGTTAATTGCTCTTAATAAGACAAATAAATGGTTAGTGTTTCATGGCCTGTAGGTAAACCTTCACGATGACTGACTGGTGTTAAACAGAAGGCTCTGCTCGGCCTTTTGAAGACTGAGACTCTGCAGGTACAGCTTCTTAAAAACAGGCCTCGAGACTAACAGCATCCTGTCGTCCTGGAGGCAATAGATGGGCTTGGGTCAAATGGGGATCTTCACCAGGACGCCTCTGGGGATGGAAGGATGGAGGGATAAACTGAACAAAGTGCTGTCTACAGTGGAGCGCCTCCTCTCATGCTGTTTTTGTACCTACTATCACATATAATTGTCGTCTCTTCTTGTTGTTAGTCTATTTGGTTGATTCAGTGATGTTTTGGTTCGCTGTGATGGTGCGTGCTGCATCGCTGACACGTTAAAATCCTAAAGGATCCATTAAACTCACAATTGATGAGGGAGGCGTCCTACTTTTTCCCCGGTATTACTACAGCGTGAACAGCAAATGCTAGTTAGCTAGTTAGCTGTTAGCAGCCAGCGGCCAGCAGAGTCCTGCGATGTGTTTGGATAGCTGAGCTATTGAGCTAGTGGAGCTAATAGAGCTAACAGCTAATAGAGCTAACCGCTGACAGAGCTAACAGCTAATGGAGCTAACAGAGCTAACAGATAATTGAGCTAACAGAGCTAACAGGTGATGGAGCTAATAGAGCTAACAGATAATAAAGCTAACAGCTAACATAATTAACACAGCAGAACCGAGTGTTTCTGTTCAGAGGAACATGAAGTGGTAAAAAGTGCAGTAAATAAATGTACTGCAGTACTTCAGCTGAGTACAGTTCGGAGGTAAAAGTACTTTGAGTTGAGAGTTAACGTCACAGACGTTTACATTTGACCAAACTGTCACAGATGAAAATAACCAAACAGATTTACTGCAGTTCTGTAGTGACAGCGAGGTTCACCACTTAGTCAAACACATGATGTATAAAGGGTATTACTACATGAGCTCAGGAACAGGATTTGGTGTTGTACTTTTACTTGAGTAAAAGACCTGAATACTTCCTCCACCGCTGTTGACGTTGTGTCCTGCTCAGTATAGAAGCTGAAGCTGTTTGTCCTGCTCACCCTCATGAACGATGCTTTGGTTATCTGGAGGAAAGTGCGGCGGCGGCCTCTTCTCTCGTCCCTGTGTTTGCTCATGAGGAGGATTACGTATGCGCCTTTTTATCCCTCCTCAACTCTGCAAATCGAATCACATGACGCCCACGTCCTCCCAGACCTGAGGGAGGAAAGTGTGATGATGCAGCTGAGTGGAATTACTTGGCAAACCTCAGCATCAGCTCAGGTGAGAGGAGCGACGGGTGCTCTTCACATCATTTGAAGTGCAGCATGAACAGCAGTTGCGGTTCCAGTAATCAGATCTGTGCTTCGTGAGCGAGCCGGCTTTGGCTGGACGCGGTTTCTGTTGTGTGTTTGTTTAGAGAGGATGGGGGAGCTGAGGGTGAAATCCCTCAAACAGGTGGTGCAGGGAGACGTAGCCCTCAGATTGGCTGAGTGGTGTGCAGCAGCTTGACTGAGGAGGATGTACTGTTTCTCAAGTTCTCAAAGAAGTCATGAAAACAGTGGCGCTGGCGGGGTTATTTCCTTATTTAGAAAGCACAATAAACATGCACACATTCTTTCCCTGCGCCTCTCGCCTGTCCTCTTTTTACCGGCCTCCTCAGTCTTCTCCTCGTCCTCAGCTGCTTTCCGCCCTCTCCTCTTCATTTTTCTTCACACCCTCCCTCTCGCCATCATACCGTCTCTTCTCCGGTGAACCCAGGGGTCCTGCTCAGCCTCCAGTGTGTGCGCAGAGAGCCTGGGAAAAGATGGGGCATAAACAACGCAGCAAACAAACCACCTGCTTCCTGCCGAGGTCTCGTGTTGTTAAATGTGTGGACAGAAATAGAACCGGGCAACCTTGCAGCAGAATTAGAACAGATAGAATGGACAGCGGGAGCAGAATCGCCGACCGGCTCAGCGTTTACACATGTAGTAACAGCTGGTGACACCTGAGGACCTATGGGATTGTGGAGATTGATTACATGATTAGTTGATCGATTCATGTGCAACAGTTTTGACCAAAAGGTCAGATAAGGGGATTTGTCATTAATTTAAAATATGACTGAAGTTTGTGTGACTGCACCAGCCTGTAAACATGTTTACCCCTGCTCCAAATGTTAATATGGAGGTCTATGGGGATTGACTCGCTTTTGGAGCCAGCCTCAAGTGGACATTTGAGGAACTGCAGGTTGTGGGACTTCACTTTTCAGCCCATCTTAACACTCACTGTCAGAAATCTTTCAATAATTGTTTGAAGTTATTCAGTTTTAAATGAGTTAAAACAGAAAAAAACAGCAAGTCTTCACATGACATTGACAGCTGTAATGATTAACTATCAAACTGTTCATTTTCTGTTGATTTGTCTTCTGTTTCAGCTTCATAAGCACAGATTCATGACTAATTGTTCCAAATGCCAAAGTTTCACTGTTTTCTTTGCCGTCTGTTGTTGGAAACTGAATATGTCCAGATTTTGGACTGGCAGGAGGACAAAAGAAAACACTTTAGGAAACTGATGGAAATTTTGTCACTATTGTCTGACATTTTCTTGGCAAAGAAAATTGAATAAATAGATTCCAGATGAATCAATAATAACAATCCCAAAGAAATTCAGTTTGCTGCAAAATCAAACACAGAAAATCATCAAACCTTCACATTTAGGAAGCTGAAAGGAGGAAAGTTTTGGCATTTGTGTTTCATTAAATAACCGATAAGATTATTCAATTATCAAAATAGATGATGGATCAGCTAATTGAGTAATCATTGAATTATGTCAGCTGTGCGAGAACAACATGACGACAAGAAGATGCTCGTCATGATTTCCTGGAGGCAACGCGAGCAGCCCGAAGACATTTAATTTAGAGTCATATCGAACAGAGAAACAAGGTTTGAGCAGCTGAATACCATATTTGGAATTTTCCCTTCAAAGAAATGAATGGATTGTCAAAATTGTTGCTGACAGATTTTCCCCTTTTTTAAAATAAACTTAATGGACAAATCAGCCAAGAACAGACACAAAACCTAAACAACTTCCAGAGCAGCATTCCTGAAATAGTGTTTTTAATGCGTCCCTTCGGCCCTCAGTACTTTTCCAGACACACGGCGGAGTCACCCAGATCTGAAGACCTTTAAAGAAATACACCAGCACATCCTTCACTCACAGAATCCCAGAGAGCTGCTTCACTCGTCCATGAATTAGTCTGCTTTTTTAAGTAAACAACAGAATAACTGTGCCTGGTTTAGCAGTGGGCGGTGCGGGATGTTAAATATGAGCGCCGCCTGTGTTTATAATAAAGTATGTTCCCCCTGACATGTTTGTTTTTGTCACAGCGCTGCCTGTGAAGAGTTTCGAGAGCGACGAGAGCCTGAATGAACGCAAGACGCCAGAGTGTTTTCTTTTTTTGGGGTGGGGGGGGGGTGGGGGGGTGATAGCGGCCTCGTTCTGGAGTCCAGTTGAAGCACCTGCTTCTGACTCAGCTGTGAATCACGGGCGGCTGATGAGAGTCAGTCACACCCATCCCTATTCCCACACACACTAACACACACACACACATGCACACACACAGACGCCAGCAGAAACCAGGGGATTCCCTATAGCTCCAGGCAGACCATGCTGTTACAGTACACTCAGTCTCATATGTCGGGCCACTCGTCTCCTCCGCCGGCGAAGCATCGATCCGTCACTGCTTATTTGCCGGTTTTGGGCCACAGGGACAGTCCCGCAGAGGACGTGGTGTTGTACATCTCACACTTCTGGTAATGTAACCTTCACTTCCCTCCAAACATGGACATCTGATCCTGCACGGGACCCCGTTCCTCTGCTGTGTGAAGGCTCAGCAGGACCGTGACGCCCCGGTTCTCTCGCATCAAGAACTGGTATTGATTGACCCGGCTGCTGCTAACAAAAGGGAACACGGTGTGGAGCAGAAGTGTTGTCTGTCTCCTTTATTGTGCCATCTGTTTACCAGGTGAGGCAGCTTGCGAGCTTGGCTTAATGAATGGAAGGCATGTCTGTGCTTTGGCGTTTTGGGTTTGCGAGTGTCACTGAGAGCAGATCTGTCTTTCATTACACTGATTCAAACAAACGTGTTGTAGAAATATTTTCTTCTGTCAGCATTTGTCAGCGTTACTTCTCAGCTGCGGCAGTCATTGTGGGTTTTGTTGACTGGAAGCCGTGAAGGACTTCCTGTGTCATGTAATGTGATGTGCTCATTGGGTGGAGTCGCTCGGTGATATCATTCATTTTCTCTTGAAGGAATAGTTTGACACTGTGTGAAACAGGCTTGCTGGCCTCTTTGCTTAGAAGATGAAAACCACTCTCACGTCTTTGTGTTCGACACGTCTCGTCATCACTGTGGTCGAGTCCAGGCAGCCAGCGGTCACTCCAGGAGGTCACTGCACCCGACCAAGAAATAGCCCGGTGTAACGTGATGCAACTGAGGTCGGCCTCAGCCAGACATCGCAGCAGGCCGGCTGGTGAAGCAGCACCTTGACTGTCCCCTCAGGGGCCTGTTTAGAAATGTTTGAATGGAGGCAGATTGGGACAAAATTTGTAAAAAGTGTAAAAATGTGTTAAGAGTTAAAGCCGTACGTCTTTGCAATAATAAAGTGCACATCCAGAGTAATAAATGAATGCCAAGTAAACTTGAAATAATATGAATAAATAGCTGCTGTTAGTAACTCTGGGTAACCTACTGCAGGCAATGGGCCCCCAGTGGACCCCTCCAACAATGCAGCAGGACACCCAGACTGTACTTGATTTGCAGTTGTTTAGCATCTTTGTAGCCATTTTTGCGTTGCTGTAGTCATTTTTCATGACTTTATGGTTGACGTGGACCCTATAACACATGCTAATTAGTGAGCCTTAGAGGTCCTGCCTGGTAGATTTTTTTACCTTTGGACAGAGGCTAGCTGTTTCCCCCTGCATCCAGACTTTATGCTAAGCTAAGCTAACCACATTTTGTTTGTAGCTTCATATTGACAGATGTGAGAGTGGTATCAATCTTCTGATTTAACTCTGTTATAGTGATGATTGCTCTGCTGGAAAGAGAAAGGGGTAGTCATCTGCTGATGATCGACATCTTTTGTTTGCGGTCAGCTAGTATTTATGAAACAGGAACATCTGTTGCACACTTGATTTCAAAATGAATCAAAAGGTTATTTTGCATCAAAAGCAGTTTTGTTGAGTGATTTCTTACAAATTTCTGTCGATGTGGCTTCATGTTATTTCACAGCTCTCGTCGTCATGTTCCTTTTTCATTTGTGGCTGTGAAAATGTTGGTAGTTTGCTTCCGTCTCTCATGTAATTGACGCTTCGCTGAGCCCCAAAAGAAAACTAGTTCTCTTGAAATGTGAAGATTGAAATATGTGCTTGCACGTGATACAGTGCCAAAAAGGCTGAAGCTAAAGCTGCATGTCAAAGTTGAATCCACTCCTCACATACTTGCTTTTGTGTTTTAGGGTTGGAAATACTTCAAAAAAAGACGCCACCCTCCGAGCACAGAGTCCAGCCTCATGCACGCCACATTAACATGTAGAGAAATGCAAAGCCTGACAGGCCTGATCTTGCCTAGGTACAGATACTAAGCTCTGATTGGACAGTTGTTGTTCAGAGGCGGGGTTTAGCACAGGGTCAGCTGTTAGCTTGCTGTTAAAGATGTGGGAGTGATTTGTTTGAGAGGCTTCGGTTCAGCTGATGGTCGTCCAGAGGGCGAGATGTGCGTCATCGTTTAGCAGCAGCTCACCTGCCCACAAGGTAACCTGCAGGACGAAGTCAGGAGGACTTCCTGTGCTCAGACACTTCACCGCACAGGTTGTCTGTGAAGTTTGGAATCGATTTTTCTGACCAACATGTTCCTTTGGTTCCTCTCTGACCTTCTTCAGGGAGCAGGTAGTCGATCGTTTGGTCAGGCCTGTTTTATAAAGCCGTCAGCGCCGAGGAAAACCAACATGTTACCAACCTGCTGTTTACTGTCCAGCTTCATCGTGTCTTTATGTTGACTTTACTGCACAGACTGCACCTCAGCACGACAACGAGCCAATGAGAGGCAGCTCTTTAAATGAAAGTGCAATCGTTTGATCATACTCTCTGCTTTTCTTAGTCTTAACGGAGAAAACTGAGTGTCTTTGAGTTTTAAATTATTGGTTGGACAAGTTTTTTTTTACAGTACAAGAGCTGAGGGACGTTGGAGTAATGAGAGTTTAAGGATCAATTGATTATGTGAGGAAACAATCAGCTGACTGACTATAGTATTAGTATTTGTAGTTGCAGTGGTAGTATTAGTAGTGGCAGGAGTAGTAACAGTAGTATTAGTGGTAGTATTCATAGTAGTAGTAGCAGTAGCAGTAGTAGTTGTAGTTGTAGTATTTGTAGTAACATTAGTTGTAGCGGCAGTAGTGGTAGTAGTAGTATTAGTTGTAGCAGGGGTAGTAACGGTAGTAGTAGTAGCAATAGTATTAGTGGTAGTATTCATAGTAGTAGTAGCAATAGCAGTAGTATTAGTGGTTTTAGTATTTATAGTAGCAGTAGTAGTAGCGGTAGTATTTGTAGTAGTAGTAGCAGTAGCAGTAGTGGTTGTAGTATTTGTAGTAACATTAGTTGTAGCGGCAGTAGTGGTAGTAGTAGTATTAGTTGTAGCAGGGGTAGTAACGGTAGTAGTAGTAGCAATAGTATTAGTGGTAGTATTCATAGTAGTAGTAGCAATAGCAGTAGTATTAGTGGTTTTAGTATTTATAGTAGCAGTAGTAGTAGTGGTAGTATTTGTAGTAGTAGTAGCAGTAGTGGTTGTAGTATTTGTAGTAACATTAGTTGTAGCGGCAGTAGTGGTAGTAGTAATATTAGTTGTAGCAGGGGTAGTAACAGTAGTAGCAGTAGCAATAGTATTAGTGGTAGTTTTCATCGTAGTAGTAGCAATAGCTGTAGTATTAGTGGTTTTAGTATTTATAGTAGCAGTAGTAGTAGCGGTAGTGGTAGTACTAGCAGCGGCAGTAGTATCAGTTGTTGTACTGCTTGTGGCAGCAGCAGTAGTAGTATTAGTGGTAGCAGTATTCGTTGTAGTGGTAGCATTAATATTTGTTGGTGTAGTATTTGTAGCAGTAGCAGCAGTAGCAGTAGTAGTAGTAGTAGTAGTTGTAGTAGTAGTAGTAGGAGATCATAGTGAAGTAGTTACATGTTGTTATATTTCAGATGTCTTCAGATGACTTAACTGTATCACATTTAAGTAGTAGAAGTACTATTAGTACTGTATCACATGACTTAACTGTTGTTAATGTCCTAGTGATCAATCGATTGATTGTTTTTCTCGTCAGATAAAACATTTTAAGGCTGAATTGTTTCTGACATTTTCCAAACTGAACAACAAGTCATCCACGAGTTAATCAATCAGGGCAGTGCTGACGGGCCGCGGCTCAGCAGGCCAGCAGCCTCCTCCAGACTGCGCCTCATTCTTTCACGGTGGAAAACTCCTCCTGCGGCAGAGCCAGCGTGTTTTTCCAGCCCTGATCTCTCATCAATGCTGACAATTGATCTCTGAAGTCCTCCGTCCGCGAGCGCGCCGAGATAATCTGTCCGAGATGGATTGATTATTGATTTGGCTGAAGCTCCGTGAAGCATCGGCCGGACCTTTTGTTTTATTCATGGCTTCGCTCCTTCCCGCAGCAGCTGATGCTAATGGCCTCGGTCAGGCTGATTCATGATGCCTTCAGGCGCCCGAGCTCCGTGCGCTCATTTAGGACGCCAATTATGTGAGAGTACCCCGTGTTAACAGTGATAACTCTGCGTGTCTGACACAGAAGATGTAGACTTTTACTTAAAAGTGAGCTTGAAACTTTGAGAAAGCGAGAGAGTGAGTTAATAATCACCAGGGGGAAATTAGGCCTTCACGCCCGGCCCAGATCCCACAAGAAGAGGAAGGATGTGGGGCAGATACGCGCGGCGGAGCTGAACGGACTTTGCGCTTTTAGTTATTTATGAGGGAAAAGCCGGAGAGAGAGGAACAACAATGCTGAGCCCTTGTGTTTGAAGTGGGCTCGCTCTCATCCGAGCAGCTGCTGACATCATGTGAACGGACGGCGCCCAGACCACGTTTGAAGGGGAGGGGGCGTGAGGCGGCGAGCGGGAGGGCGCACCGGCGTCACTGCGCTCTGACTGTGCGGCAGCGGGCGGCGGAGGGCGGATGGATGCGGGCGAAGCAGCTCTGATCGGTTTGGTGAGGCTGTTGTTCGCTTTGGATTTGTCTTTTGATGTATCGATGGAGAGCTGGGGGGATTTTATTAGAGCTGAAACAATTAATTGATTAGCGGCGTTTTAAGAAAAAACGTACTCAGCTTCTCAATTGTGAGGATTTAACTCGCTGTAAAGTGAGTATCATCGAGTTTTGGGGCTGTTGGTCCGACAAAACAAGACATTTGAAGACGTCACCTGGGAGAGTTTGAAGCTAGTAATTATTTTCACCTATTGATCTGATGATTAATTTCTTGATTTTATTGATTTTTCCCTGTAAAATGTCAGGAAATGGAGAAAAAAGCCTCTTCAAAGCTCAAGGTGATGCCTTCAAATGCCCAACCGACAGTTCAAAACCCAAACATTCACTGTTCAGCTTAGTATGTTGATGACAAAAAAAAAACATTAAATCCTCAAATTTGAAACTCTGACACCTGCTAAAATTTGGGATTTTTACTTTAAAAATACCAAATAGCTGCCAAGTAAACATCTGTTGATCGGCTTATTGATTAACTGTCGGGGCTCTACATTGTTGGTTATTTTGTGACGTTATACAGATCAGGTGATGACTCGAGAAAAAAGCCTGGTCAGGTTAATTGATAATCGTTTTTGATGTTTGTTCGTTCCATCGTGTCAAACTTGGAGGCGGTTGGTTAAGTGTCCGGGGTTGAAAGGGTCAGTGGAAAAGTTGGGTTGCCATGACAGATGAAAGTCAGAGGCCTCTTGCCTTGTCAATAAATGCAGCAGAATCAGTTGACAGACTTGAAATTGGCCATGTAGACGGCGCTAATGGATGTCAGAATCAGCAGCGAAGCCAGTCTTTGTGCGGGTTATTGCAGATAATGTGAGTTTATTACACACAGATCAGGCTTAAAAGGTTCCAGCGGGATGGTAGCGAGCCGGCCTGTCTAATGGGCCCGCTGTAAGAGGCTGTGCTGACTCATATTCCCCCAGTGATCTCAAAGGCTTTTGTTCCTAATTTCTCCGCACCAGAACCTCCCCTGTTCCTGCCCAACGCGCCTGCTGCTCGTGCTCAAGCCTGTCGTGAAGGAAGCCTCTCTCTTCCTCAGAATAAGGAATCACCAGAATCTGAATTTGTTCCAGAAACGACTTTTGTGGCGCGTCAGGAAGAGGAAGCGGAGCCGCCGTGATTTCCCTTTGAGGGTCGACTCTTGATTGTCTTGGGTGAAAATACACACCTGTGACATTTGTCTCGTGGAAGCGTTTTCCAGCCGCAGCTGCAGCCCTCCACATTAAGACGGCCTTTTTGTTTAACTAGGACGTGCCCTTTCACAGAGCCCTGAATCAGAATTTATCCAACGTGGTCACGAGACGCTGTGAGATTTCAGTGAGGACGCTGAAAATGATGCAAGACTGGCATCAGAGCTGCAATAGGTCAGAATATTACATGTGCATTATGCCTTTGAGAGGACAAACTTTAAAGAAACACGTTGGTGTCAGAGGCAACAAACGTGATGATCGACCAACAATTGGAGTCTTATATCAAGTAAAAATGCCAAACATTCGCTCCAGACTCTCACACATGAGGCTTTGCTGCTTTCTGTTCTGTTGACGTCTTTCTCCGTATCTCAACATACAGACGAGGGAAACCTCAATCATTTCCAAGCCTTAAGTGAAGGTTTTGAATTGAATCCAATAAATTCTAGTTTGGGGCTGTTTGAAAAACATTCCTCTCTGGGAAATTATGACATTTTTCACTATTTTTACACTGTAGAATAGTGATGCAGCAATACACCGTGATAGAAAAATCAACAGTTATCAAACCATGTACATTGGCTAGTCTGCAGTATTGAATTCTACCACATTGGTGTTAATAAAGAATATACAGGCTTCAAGGGTCATTTAATAGATAATAATTAGTGGTTTTCAATGGCCGATGCTGATAATTGGAGAGCAGGGCGCTGATAGCAGATAAATAATCCTAATAATAACAAATAAGCCACATCTGCTGACCTTAAATTCACCTATTTAATGCTCATGTCATTGTCTCTGTTTGAGCAGATCCTCATTCTGTCTCTACTGATTGAAATAAGCATCATCTAAATAAATGTCCACAGTTAATCAGAAAGGTAAACTTTCATAAAAAAAGAAACTTATGAATGAAAAATAAAGTGTTCTTAACAACAGCATTCATCAGCATGAGAGGAAGGCACGAGCGGCGCTCAGTTTAGGCTCTCAGGTCATCAGTGTGTTTCACAGATCATCTGCTTGGACTCACTTTACATGTTCATTTGCATTATACAAATCACAGCAGGCGAGCAACAGCAGCAGCAACCTGCGCTGCTTCACTCAGCGAGCCGGCGCGACGAAAACGAGCTCCTCATCGCCGAGCGCTTCGTGGGTAAAGTGATTTTTAAAACGCGGCGCCGTTAAACTGCTTCCAGCACAGCTGAGACCAGGCCTTCAGGCTGAGCAGAGCGTAAACACGTGCTGAAGAGCAGGAGGCAGAACATCATCATCACCACCAGCAGCATCGTCATCCCTCCATGGAAACCTGCTAATGATCTCATGGCAGGATCTCGTCCACATGCGCAGGCAAGCCGACTAATTAAACAAACAAACGGCAATTAGACGGGGCTCCCATAAGCCTCATAACAACTGGACCGACGGAGGAGAAAAGGCAAACAGCACACAGACAGTCGCTGCTGCTCTGCAGTCAGTGCTGGTTTTCATAGATCTTCTTCTTCATGTAGAAAATCCACTGATGGTCGTTTTCAGATCGACATTTTGATTTGTAAGAGGGCAGATTTCAAATCGCAAGAGCTGCAGTTTTAATGGCGTCGTTTGATGTTTTGGGGAATTCAGTTAGATGAGGTTCTGTACGACTCTGATTAGCTTAGCTTAGCATAAAGACTGGAGGTGGGAGGAAGCAGCTGGACGGGCTCAAACAGAATCTGCCCTCCAGCATCGTTAAGACTCTCAAACACGTTTTCTGGAAGTGTGAAAACAATTAGGCACTCTACGTGGAGTTCATGGGCCAGGTTATTTCCTGGCTTGGACCGTTTTGTTGCGTTTCCACAGAGCCAGGCTAGCTGTCCCGTCTTTGAGCGTCTTGAACAGCTGCTGCGGCTGAAAGTTTACAGTGTTGACTTCACTGGAGGTGATAACTGTCGTGATAAATTCGTCCCAGCTGGAGCTAATTATGTTAATCCTGTCTGTGTTGTTAATGTGCTCTCTGCATGCTGGTGCATGTACATTTACTATTTTTCCTGGAGGAATAAACACGACTCTGTTTCCTTTTTCATGCACAAAAATATAAAGAGTGGACTGTGTCTTTACGCTCTGTGGCGAGCGTTCTACGAAAAACAGGAAGACAGGAAGCTAGCATGAAAATGCAAAGACACCTGCAAGTCAGTGTCCGAGTCTCCCAGATAAACCTTTAAACACACCATGTCATCATTTTAAGCTAATCACCTTAAAAGTGAATGGAGACCTCCAGGATTCAGAGCTGTGGAGCAGCAGTCTGTGAAGGTAACGTTAGCTGAAGCTGCTCCAGAGCTGTCGACAGCGTTCAGGCTAACGTAATGTCCCAAATGGTCAGTTTTTATGTAGAAACCAGGCGAGAAAAACCGCTTTTCTCTGGTAAAATAAGCTAAAGTTTGATTTATCACAATCGCAGAATTAGTCAGAAATGAGACATTTCCCTCAAGTTGTTTGGCACTAATGAGCGGTTAGTGAGAGGCTCAGTGGTTTGAAGTTAAGGTTGCGGAACAGGCAGTACTGTAGGTGTAATTATGAACCTGTGAGCCACCGGCCTCCCACGGTGATGTGGCTCACTAATGACTGTACAACCTGGCCATCTAGATGCCAGTCTGCGAGCGGATCACACCGCCGTCTGCAGTCAGGAGCACAGAGCGGCTCTTGTGTTTGGTAGGAGCACTCGGGGAAATGCCAGCAGCCCCGAGCTCGCTGACATTTCCCGAGGTACCGCTCTTACCTACGGGGGCTTTGAGATTTGCCCTTTGCTGCAAATTTCACATTCCCAAAAAGTGCCGCCTCCGTGTGCGTGACCTCTCAGGGAATGACCCTGGGTGCTTCCTGTTTGGCACGGAGCATGCTGGACGTAAGAGAAAGAAAACAATTGTGGGACCTTTTGAATGATCCTGAAGGAATGTGAGTGAAAGAGTTTGGGAACAGACTGGCCCTGGGTCAGCACGCTGTAGCTGTGTCTTTTTATTCCTCCCGTTCTTTCTGTGGTTTCCCTTCGAGACTCCGGCCCCCTCCGTGTTTCTTAAAGATTCATAGCGTGGCTGCTCAGCTGTTCTGTCATAACAGAGGCTTTGCACGCTTTATTCGAGGGTCTGTCTGCGTCTGTAACGCAGCGATGAGGCCTGTGGGGGGATCGTCAGGGGCCGACGCTGCTGGAGAGGATCGGCTGTGACGACATTCAGCCTGAGACAGTTTCTGTGGGTTTCCTTCTCCTTTCCTTTGCTCAGAGGCCGCCTTCCCGCTGCTGCCTTCTTATCTCCTCTATTCTTTTCTTTTCTGGAGCAGTCTCATTTTTTGTCCTCCTCTCTGAGGATTTACCAGCTGTATAGTGTTTTAGAGGTTGGCAGGATCCATGACCCACTTAAATATGGACTGAGAACAGGAAACAGAGGAGGAAGGACTGGCTAATGGGAACGCTGCTTACTTCTTTTGCTGGGCTCTCTCTGGCTCCACCTCTCCTTTGAATGCTTTCAGACTCTTTTCTTCTCGCCTTCCATATTGATCAGTTCTCTCTCCAGCCCTCCGCTTCCCTGTTTTTCCTAAATCTTTGTTGTGTAAGTACCTTCAGGACGCAGAGCTAGCAGTGGGCTAGCAGAGATTTTTGTTTTTCTTGATGTAATTAGGACAAGCAATTAGCACAGATGTCAGTGGTGCCATTTAGTCGCTGTGCAGAAATAGTAATGGAAATGATTAACACCTTCACTCTTCTTAATCTCTCGCACAGCTGCCGCCCATTCAGGTTGTGGAGGTGCTTCTGAAGTGCCCCCTCGCTGCCCACCCCCTCACTCTGCATTGGTCATCCTCTTAAATTGCTCAGCACTGTGGTTTTTTCTTTGGTCTCTAGCCAGTGTTCCTGTGTGTCACGTTGATTCTGCTGAGGTAGAACTTCACAGGACACCGCGGTGCGTCCTCCCACGGGTCAGACGGGTGATTTATGTGCTCCTTGCAACACCTCCGCAGCCGTCTGACTCCCCCTCCTCTCCTCCCTCTGGCAGGTGTAATGAGAGCGCTGGTCATGGGCAGATGATGGACGTGGAGACGTCGTACTCGGACTTCATCAACTGTGATCGCACAGGCCGCAGGAACGCAGTGCCCGACATCACAGGGGAGGGGGAAGTAGCGGCCAGCACCAGTGAACTCACCAAAGACCTGGCGGAGATGGACCTGAAGGCTGCAGGTCAGTGAACCCATGAGTGCATGCATGCCACACACAGACCTGAGCCGTGCCTCACGGAGATGTTTCAGACCGCTCTGTAGTCTAAGCCAGTGAGCTCACGATGAATCAGGTAAACAGATGAGGGAGTTAAAGTGGATTATTCAGCTGTTGACCACCTCCACTGCTTTTACTGCCATTGCTAGCAAGCCGCTGTTTCACCCAAAATTTTGACAAATGTCAAAAATCAACTTCAAAAGTTAGCCACCCCAGTCCCAGACTACCTCAGGCTAAGACCTTTGCCTCCGTCGTAACAATCAGTGACATCTGCTAACCAACTGACAGAAAAGAGGAAGGTAAGAAGAGGTAATGTGTGTTTGCTAACAAGGAGAGGCTGCAGCCACACGGCTGTCCTGAGCGCTGCCACGTGAAGAGGCCACAGCAGCTCAGCTCTGCTGCAGGTGTGTCCTTACTCTCCTCTCTCCACTGAAACGTCCTTTCAACTGTTCAACTCTTTTATATTTCCTGCTGGATTGAACGCCAAGCTTGAAAAAAAGTTTTAATTGACCCAGAATTCCTGGCAAGTTCATCCCGACAAAGATAATGAAGATCTACACGGCTTCAGTGCAGCGGACGAATTCAGCCGTTGAGCGTGACTGAGCTCGGTCTAAGCTGTAGTCAGAGTCTATCTCTGTGACGCCTCATCAAACATCAAAACACAAACAGGTGGCGTTTCTCCGCCTGCAGCCTCAGTGAGAGCTGACGGTTGTGCTTTGTCGCCTCGGAGTTAAATGAGCTGTAACGGCAGCAGCGCCGTGGCAGAAAGTCCCGGCTTCCTTCCAGAGTGGAGCCGTCAGGAGGAAACACTGCGCTCCATTATCGTTCCCTCTGACTTCCTTTTCACTCAAAGACGAGTTTCCCATGATATGACAACCACTTTGACTCCTATAAGTCAAACTAATCTAGCGCTGGTCTGGTGGGAAGCCTCAAATTTGGAAATAATCTCATATCATGCTTGACACTGTGTTGCTACAGGAAGTTGTAGTTCCTTCCTCAGGATTCTCATTATCTTTTCCTTCTGGAGCCTGAAAGCAGATTTATTGCTGTTAGGAATGCCAAAGCACATTTGAGCTTGATAATATACACAATATTACAATGTTTTTGTCCCCCCCCCAATATTGTTTTCCTCCAGAAGGAGACCCAGGGGCCTCCCCAGCCCCTGAGGCAGAGGGCTCCACCAGCCAAGACGCCCAGGGAGGTGGAGGCCCGTCCTAAGCCCAGCCAGAGGCCAAAGGGGGGCAGAGCCGAGGAGCGAACCGCAGAGAGGAAGCAGGTGAAAGTGTGGAGACATGGAGGAAGGAAAGAGACAGTGTATATTGGCTGTCCTAAGTGGACATGAGGACACCTTCGCTCACTGCCGGCCCGTTTGGAGCTTCCGCGGCCCAAATGTACGCCTTTTCATCGGATCAGATTGTAACACGGAGAGCGGGACTGACGGCTGAGACGCTGCTCTTCTGCCTCATCCTGTTAGTCATTTATATTCCCGACGAGACGAGAAAGCACAGAAACTTTGACTTCATTGTCTGTGGAGATGGACTGAGCTGAGCAGAAGTCGTTCATAACACTCCAGACATGGTTCCAGCCTACGGGGGCTGCGTCGCGGTGGGCGTATTCATAATCATCTGTTTGTCATTTTCTTTCCACGTCTGTGTGTGTTTGTGACCCTCTCGTTCGACTCCATCGTCAAGTCTTTCTCTTTTTTTAGTAACAAACATAGTCGCCATTATACTGTTGTGTACGGACTTCATATTTATTGCTAAATGTTCAGTGATAACTTTGTGATAGCAATTTTCTTTGTGTAATAAAATACTTATGAATTACTGTAACACTTGTTTCCTTTCATGCGTCTCCGTTGTGTTGAACGCAGCAGGTGCAGGAGCTGCAGAGCCGACCGCGATTGAGTTTTTCCAGAGCAATAAATATTACTGAATGCAGCTTTTGTGTACATTAGCGTGGCCACAGGAAGCTGGCACTTAACATTTCCACATAGCTTGGCCCCAGCCTTCTCATTTATCTCTTTATACAGTAAAGAAACAGAGGATGACAGAGCAGTTTTTCTGTAAAGCTGTGTCCCTCTTTGTGTCCTCTTTAATAGGAAATACTTGACACTCTCTGTTGTAAAGTGACTTTATATCGTAATGAAGATATACAGCATTAAGAAACAGGTTGACATGCAGAAAGAGTTCAATAACCGCTTTTATTATGCTAAAAGATTTTTTTTCCTAAGTCGTCAATGTGTTAGAAATGGAAGTGCTTCTTTTTATTTAGTCAAATGGAAAAAAAAAAATATTTTAAATAAATACATACATCAAAAGAATGGAGAGTGAGATTATGAAATGCAAATCCACATCAAGTCTGCTGTGGTTTGTCCATGTCGGTGGCAGTATAGTGCCACCTAGTGGTGAAGAGTAAGACTATAGTTTTGGTATTGAGCTGTTTCACCTGCAGTTTCATGCGTGAAGAGTCAAAAGCACTGACACTGGACTCCCTCACTTCAGCCTCAAACCAGATGACGGATATTGACAGTAAACCATATTTTCCGCACAGGTAATAAGTTCTTAACCCTTTCAAGCAAAGACACCATAATGTTTAAGCAATGACGGAGATGAACAACAGATAACATCCCTTTGCTTCCCTTACAGGCTGGAGAAGTGTTAAAGGTAACGGAGTCATTGTGCATGAAAAGCTTCCCTGATTCTCTTTATGACAGGATGTAAACACAAGATTGAATCTACTTCATCAACACCTGCATGCTCATATTTTTGCACCTTGCAGAGCACCATGAATCCTCTGGAGCTGCAAACTAAAGTGTTTAAAGTGTCTAAGTACGATGATGGAATACTGATAAAACCAGATGATGTGACGTGAAGGCAGCCGCCATATGAGAAACAGCACGTTTGATGTGTTATTCTGTTGGTTTACGTCTGGTTACAAATGAGGAAAAAGACATTCCAATGTGTCAGGTGGGGAGATTCAGAGCGGCTTGTCCCTGGGTTAGTTTCCTCCTCAGACCTCCTCGTCAGGTTTAAAAGGCAGTGCTCTGCAACATCCCGTAGGCCTTGTGCAGTCTGTGGAGGAGCTCTTTCTTCTCCTTCTCAGGCAGGAAGCACGACTCTGCAGACCTGATGTTCTGTAAGATAAAAGAAGTCAGTAAGATGTGCATTTAGTGTGTTTCCTGACAGTGAAAGAGTTTTCTTTTGAAGGACCAGGATGTAGGCTTTAGTGGCATCTGGTGGTGAGGCTGCAGAATGCAACCAAGTCAGTACCCCTCCCTTGACAACAGGTCAGCAATCTTCGCTTTCTTACCGAGAGTTAGATGAGAAGATTTATATCAAGCTGCCTTCAAATGAGGTCGTGTTCACCGTGTGCACGCCTCCTCTGGTGGGATTCACAACCTTGGAAGTGGAAATTTTCTGAAAGCTCCGAGTTGTGACGTGTTTACTGACAGTCATTTTCCGATGGATGATCAGTTAATATCTTCATATAGCAGTAACAGAGCTTTTCTTTGTAATTTAATGTCAGGGATGAGAAAAGTTTCTTGGAAAAAATCAAAAAAACTGGTGACTAAGAGCCTTGATGTCAGCGGTGAATCACAGGAAGTTACTCCCTCATTAAAAACGCATTAAATGATTCATAATTACGGTTGGACCTACTGAGATGCCTTTGAACGGTAATACGTTGTCTTTAGGGAACCACACCGTCAGTGACTACCAATCTTTGAAATCGACAGAACAAAATAATTTAAGTCAGTGAGGTGATTTGCATTTTAGCTTAGCTTAGCATAAAGACTGGAAACAGGAGAAAACTGCTAGTCACTGCTGACGGTGATGTCCAGACTCCAGGAAGTCACTGCTCCCAGACAGGAAAAAGTCATAGTCAAAGTATAGTAACATGGTGATTAGTTAGCCTTCGAGGCACTGGTGGCCATATTTTGTTAGCTTTGAATGAAGCTAGATGAGCTGTTTCCTCCTCGTTTCACTAACCGGCAGCAGGATGTAGCTTCTTATCTGCTGAACAGATATGACTGGTGTTGATCTTCTAATCAAACTCGTGGCAGGAAAAAAAACGGTGTATTTTCCAAAATGTGACCTATTGTTTTTTAACTTAATGTAAACTCAATCCATGTGCAAACTTTCTTCACAGGCTGTTTAAATTGTATTTACTCAAAGGATTTGAGGCTTTTCAGTGTGCAGCGGAGCGCCTCAGTTATGCAAGCTTTTGTTCCAGCCTCAGCTGGGAAAGGCATTGCTATGCACCGGGCGTCTACACCCCATGCTATCATTTCAAACCATATCCAACCGCCTTTATCCTGTGGACCACGGCTGTAATTATTCATGCATTTGATCTCACCAGTCGTTTGAATTCCTCCTCGGTGAATCCCATGTACTTGAGCGCGGTGCTATAGTCGAGGTCCAGGTTCGAGTTGAAGATCAGAGGATCATCTGTATTCAGGGAGTAGTTCGCTTTGTCCTTCCTGAACCTGCACAAAGGAAACAATGAAATCCAAGCAAAAGAGCATTAAGTCCCCAAATCTGCTTTAATGCAGGTAAATGACCAGACTACCAGGTAAACTAAACGGCGCTCACGTGACGACGGGATGCTTGGTGAAGTCCGGGTCGCAGGCACCAGTCAGCTTACTGGAGATCGGACACACCTGTGATCAGAACAGCACAGGCACCTCTGAGACACCTTGACACTGCAGTGTTTTTATCTTCCAGCTGTGATACTTCAGGCGCCACTAGGGGTCAGCGTATCACTGTACTGAAACTATGTCAGTCCGCTGCACCGCTATGATTACCTACTTCCTATCTGCAGCGACCAAAATCAACAGCGAGAAAAGGGCGAAAACTGGAGCCTTCCTTACCTCGAAGTGCATGTTCTGAGCCAGCAGGTTTTTGTAAAGGACCTGGTCTTCCAGGGTTCTGTAACCATGTCCAACCCGTTCAGCTTTCAGCACTTCTACAGCCTAAAATATCAGACAGAGGTCAGAGGGTGGATGCAAGAGGTCATAAACTCCAAAAAAATCCTCCATGTGGTCCATGTCAGCAGAATCTGCAGGCTATTTCTGGAGGCACACTCGCAACTGTTGTGGCATAGCTGGACTGTCACTTTGAAGGATGGCTTCCTTAGAGAGCTTTCACTTATGGCTGCCACCGTCCACTGAGACATACTCCAGTTTTACACTGAAGTTTTGAGACACAGCAGCTGAAGACGGACTCAAAAAGTCCAAAATATTCGCAGTATATGCATCTGTATATTACGCATTTGTATGAGAGCTTTCGTTGTCGTCCACTTCGATTTGAAGCCTCTCCCAATCTGCACTTCCACTGACCTTCAACAACAAACATAAAACTCTGCTCTTCTGGTTTCTTTTGGATCTCTGCCTCCAGTAGCCGGTTTGCTCATTACTATTGTTTGTACTTGTTTTGTTTAGCTGCTGTGACAAGTTCCACCGAGCTGCACACTGAGAATGAGTTCTCAGATGACGCCAACACCCCTCTGAAAAATGTCTCAGGTTATTGTTGAGCAGCTTACCTCCTTGACAACAGACGGCGGCCCCACCTCGCCTGCGTGAACCGTCCTGTGGACCCCACAGCGCACCGCTTCCTGCCGACAAAATCAATCAAGGAGCACATCAGCAAACAGACAGCGCAGCCAAACACCTGGCTTTCACATCTGGGCGACATTGCAGCGTCTACTGAGGCATCCTTTATCATTTAGATGGGAATATGTGCAGACGTGCTTGGTTTCAGAGGCAAAAAGATGCGACGTGTTGTGGATGAAAACGTTCTCCACTGGACACACAGTCAAAGAATCCAATGGATATTTTTCCTGCATGTCTGCATACAGACACCCCTGGTTTGATCTCCTCGCTGCTTTCTTAACCTTGGACACAGCAGCTGTGGGCTTGCTTACTCTGCATGTGTGTATCTGGAGGTCATGTGGATAAGAAGATAACCCTCAATATTATTAATGTGGACTCTGCTCTGTGAGTTCTGCCTCTCGTTAATAATTGAAGCACATTCCCATTTTTTCCATCGATATCGATTCAGCTCGACGGGATTTCAGAGCCTCTGCACGGTGAAAACACATCTCTGCATGATGTGCTGCAGTTCATCATAATAAAGCCAATCAAAGCCAAATATCACACAAACAAAAACAAAACAGAAAACTAGAATTACCTTTATGCATGCCTCCGCCAACTAACCTTTGACCTTCGACCTTTAGACTTTTGACTTAAGTCCAAGTGAAAGTTTGTGCCAAATTTGATGAAATTCCCTGAGACATCGTGTTCATGAGAATGGGACTGACGCGAGGCCACAGTGACACTGACCTTTGACCTCTGACCACCAAAATCTTATCAATTCATCTAAGGTGTGGCGGTTAAACTGTCATATTGACACTCTGTTGGAGCCCGCTCATATGCAAACTGGCATGTTTGCCATCTCAGGTGTTAGTGAGTGAGAAGCATCAGACTCTGCACTGTTACTGCATTAATGCATCCTGATTGGTGGGCTCTCACACTCAAACATCAGCTCTGACTGTGGTAACAAACCTCAGGGCTAGTGAGAGCTAGCAGAGTTAGCTGAAACTCAAAATATAAATGCCTAAAATACACTTTCATCAAACAGGATTGTGTAGAACAGAATACCAAAGCAAATAACCCAGAATAAGAAGTCTATGAGGACAATTAGCTGCCATCACGTTTCATTTTCATATTTAACTGAAGAATTTATAAAACATACGAGCTGAAATATTACGACCTTCCCTCCGTCAGTCGTCTCCACCCATCCTGATCCATGCAGGTAATTAATTTCAGGTAACGCCCAGAGCTGTAGTGTTTTAACTGATTAATCTACCACATTCATTATGCTCTGACAGGCAAAACTGATTACGTGCGGTGCTATTCTCTGAATTAATCAATAAATGCTGGGTAAAAAAAAATCAAATTGGATTTTTCTGAGGAGCCTCGGAGCTTCACAGGAAGTTGGTTTTGGAGTACAAGGCTTTACTCTCGTACCACACTGGTTACAGATAGAGACGTTTCTCTGACAGTGACAAAGGATCGAAGCAGAAAAGTAAAACTGGCCTAGATCCTGTCGCCACTATGACAACAGGTACATCTCCATGGTAACAGAGAGCACACCTGCATTACCTGACAGTTATATTTAGGTGTCAGGTCCAAACAAGCCCCCAGTGCCTTTATACCAAGTCTGGGAAATGGCATCATCACCAGTGTTTCCAGATTGGACGGTGCTGGATTTCACTGTGCCGGTGTTTTGATGAGGGGAGATACGAGTTGTCGTCACTACCTTCCACCCACGAGCTGCAGTGTTTTTACAAATCTGTCTTTTCATTGGAACAGAAACGTCTCTGCTCGCAACAGGACGACATCATTATTTGTTTTTAATATGGCTGTCTGATAGCATGGGATTGACTGTACTCTGTCTCTCTCTCTTTGTCTGTCTTCATGGGGGGGTGGGGGGGGGGGTGGTTAAGGCAGAGGGCAGTTTGAGTTGCACTGTATGACGTAGCCTCCTATCTGCTTCTAGCTAATGCTTCAAAATTGTCATGAACCACAATCGTGTTGTGATTACTCATGAATTCCTTTGTATTGTTTATTAAGATAATATTAGGGCTTTTTTTTTAGCAATCTGACAACACTGAACATGTTACATAAAACATGTATAAACAAGACTGAGAGTCTGCAGACAATAACAAGGCCAACATGCTGTTATGCCGGTATAATGTTCAACATCTTCGTCTACCATGTTAGCATGCTAATAGTCTGTTAATTAGCACTACACACAAAGCACAGCTGATGAGGCCGCAGTTTTGCACGTATTTGGTCATGAACCAATAGTCTTCGACAAATTTTACTCAAAGCCATCAATGTCAACCTCATGGTGGCGCTAGAGGAAAATCAGGGGCTCACGAAGTCATTAGTGTGCATTTTTTGGAGATTATGAATGTCTGTACCACATTTTATGGAAATCCATCCAATAGTGTTCATATTTCAGTCTGGACCAAAGTGGTCAACAGACAGGCTAATGCGTCCACATAGCCACGCTGCTACCACGGCTAAAACATGCTAGGGCTCTGTGAGGCTTGAGTGCTAAATGCTAACTTTCGCATGCTAACCACAGCCATGATGCTAATATGCTCACAATGACAATGCTGATGCAGAGCAGGTGTAAAACTTTACCATGTTCCCCATCATTTAGCATGTTAGCATGCTAACATTTGCTAATTAGCACAAAACCAAGTACAGCTGAGGCTGATGGGAATGTCTTCAGTCTTGCAGGTATTGGGTCATAAACCAAAGTAGTGGACAAATTGAAAATTTGTTGCGAGATGAAAAGAGATCACTAAAGCTGAAACTTTTGTAGATATTTTACTAGGTAAACAGTAACTTTGACCTGCTGGTGGTGGTGATAGATTAAAATCCAGGGGATCACTTGAAGATGAACAGACATCATCCTCTGGGGACCATGAATGTCTGTACAAAATTATCCATCCAATATTTGGATATTTCAGTCTGGACTGTTGCCATCCCTGGAGTCGAAGCTGTTAGCGTGGATAATAGAACAGCGTCCTCTCTGTAGTCATAACAGAGCTTCAAATTCTTTCTAAGGATTCCTGAAAGTCGCTGGTGCGATAAACTGCTGCCATATTTCAGTCTGCAGCTGTGGGAACATGAGGTGGAATCTGGACTCGCTGAAATCCTTGTACAACCTCAAAATGATGCAGTATGTTATAAATAAAAATTTAGCTCACTGTGCTTTAGTGCCATGGTAAGCAGTGTACATCTGTATCTGCAGTTCCCCTCCAGTAATCATACTGCTTGTTAAACTGTGTAAGACTGTTTCGCTGACCTCGGTGATGATTATTACTGTTATTGCTGATGTTGCAGGACAGGTTATTGCAGGTGTATGTGTGGCTGTAATTAAAGGACATTAAACAGTACAAAGCCTCCACCTTTTTAATTCCCTCATGATTATGCTAACGGCTCGACATGCTCACCTCATAGGCTTCCCTGTGTTGTGGATTGGTTTCACAGTTGAGTGACTCATCACCAGCCAGATCAATGGCAACCACTCCCTCGTGGCAATATTTCTTACACAGCTGCACGACATCCATGGACCAGTCTGGAGAATTTAAAACACATATATTACGACATGGTTTGGTCATGCGTACTCAAACACACGCATGCAGACGACGTGTAGATGAAATGCGATGATGCAGTCGAAGCATCGTCCTGCATCTATCTGCATCGATCTACAGCAGGACAGCGTGTACAGAATAAAACAAACAGTTATTCTACATCTGATAGGACACCATGTTTTCCTGAAGTAGACCTTCATTTTCTCATCTTTAATGAGAAAATCAGATTTCCTGAATGCGCTCAGGAAGAATGCGGCATAAAATACAGAATGTCATTCGGCTGTTGGGTTAGACAGGAAACAGCTGCATGAGGAGATTGGAGCAGACATCAGTTCACTGACTGCTGCTGCTGATACGAGTCTGTTCGTTAGGACAGTTACTGGTACAGCTTACAGACAGCACAGCTGCTGTTACTGGAAATACCAGTACTACTCCAACTACCACTAACAGTTCTAATGTAGCATGCACTACTGTCCTGTGAAAACCACATATCTCCAAAACACCATCTGAAAACAGTGCTGGTTTCAGCTTCGTGATGACGCATTTTTCATAGCGGTCTGAATATCGGTCTGTCGGTCGTTGGTGCTCCGCCTCAGTCCAGACTGAAATGTCTCAACAACTCTTGAATAGATTGTCATGAAAGTTTAGAAATACATTCATGCCATCATCAGGTCAAAGGTGTCATTTGTACGGTAGTTTGGTTTATGACCAAATAGATGCAAAACTAATGACTTTCCCATCCGCCTCAAATCTGCTTTGTGTTAAGGGGAAATTACCAGATGTTGAAAGGTAATTGTGGTATTTTTAAACCTGGGCCCAATTTTACATATTTTGGGATCTAATTGACTTGAAGTTAGAAAAAGTTTCGGAACTGGTCCAATAGATGGCTTCAGCCGGCAGCTGTGAAACAGGCTGCAACAAAAGGGTCCCCACAGGCAGCTCTTTCCAAAGGGGAACTGAGGCCGTTATCACTCTCTTCAAAACCACCAGACTCCTTTGACAAAAACATTAATTTTAGCGCGCAGACCATGGGAGTTGCTGGTCTCCCGCTGCCTCAGAAATTTGTGTTATTGTGTGACTTTGGTGTTTTAAAGGGTTCGTTTGGGATGCAGCCAGTTTCACACCTGCTGGACAATTTCCAAAACTTTTTGTACCCATCAGTTATTTAGACCTAAAACATGTTTGTATTACCCTTTCAACATGCAAATCAAAGAGGGTGAACACGGTAAAAATTATACCTGCTTAATCAGCATGTTAGCATTGTCATAATGAGCATGTTAGCATGCCGATGTTAGCCTTTAGCTCAAAGCACCATTAGGCCTACATATGGCCTCACGGAGCTGCTAACATGGCTGTAGACTCAGTGTTGTTATATGGTTTATTTTGCCTGAAAAAGTCAAGAAAAAAACGCTTGAAACATCTAAAATGAAATTAATTTGAAGGTACATGGTTTTCACTGGATAGCGACTGTATGTATAAGCTCTCCTGTGTCTGTCTGCGGTGTCCCTCGTCATTATCTGACAAGAATAACTGAGGCAGAGCTTTGACTCACACACAGAAGACAACACAAAACGAGCCTTATCTCACAAGGCTGTTTGGGCAGACAGAAGCATGAACAGTTCATTACTTGGCATGTGGCGCATGCAGCATAGAATGGACCTGGCTTTGATATTGAAGGCCCTCTCCCCCTCTCTGAGGCCCTCGTTAACCAGGTGCACCACCTCGTCCGGGCTCAGGTCGCCTCTGAGTGAAGAAAACACGGTGAAAAAGAAAACATGCAATGAGCCAAACTTAATATTTGAAAGCACAACACAGGTTTCACCAAAGGCTGCAGCTATTCAAATAAAGACTCACTCTTTCTGGTTCCATGGTATGGGATCCACTTTAGAGTTAGCCAGGAAATGTGGGCTGTATCTGACCTCAACATAAATCACTCCCTCCTTGGCTTTGTCCTCCACAAACTCATAGGCTATCCTCTTTATGGCCTCTCTGTCTCCACTGAAAAGCAACAAAGAAAAACACAAAATGAATGGCATCCATTTACACTACGACGCTTTCAAAATGTAACAGAAGTATTCACACAAGATTCACAGATTGATTTAATCCCAATAACTCATGCACATTTACATGCAACATATATTAATATTTTGCCCTGCAGTCGGCTGGCGACCGGCTCAGAGTGTACCCCGCCTCTCGCCCGTTGACAGCTGGGATA
>JBBMOE010000024.1:6154631-6189823 GCA_037975065.1 Chaetodon trifasciatus | reverse complement strand
CCCCCAACCCCGAAAGGGATAGTCGGGGGTATAGAAGATGAATGAATGAATATATTAATATTGATGGTTGACTTAAAGGCTTCATTAGATTTATTATTGACCAGATGTTATTTATTTTAAATTATTTTCCATATGCACTTTAGAATTTAGAGGAGTGAAAGAAAAAAATATCTGTCTGACAATTATTGCTGAAGGGAGGGTGGTGTGACTTTTTGGGAGATGTTCCAGCCTTTAATTCCAATATTAAATTACACTGAAAGCACAAAGCATGAGTGAGTCATAAAGGTGTGTTTGGCCACAACAATCTTGTCTCAGGGCTCAGCTCGTAGGATCAACGCATCACTTTTGAGAAACTAGCACGAAGCAGAAGTACTGTGAAGTAAACTGAAATATAAATATGTTTTTTTTTTTTTACTGGTTGGTGAATTTAAAAGCAATATGTTTACTGTTGTCGTTTAACCTATTGACGCCCTCAGGTGCTGGTCTGAACACAAACTCTTCATGGTTCATTCTTCCTCTGTTAACCCACAAATCTTTGCAGAACCACGTGTGTAAAAACCAAATAGAGCTGTAACGATTTCTCACTTAATCAATCAATCGATCCATCAGAGAGTTAACATTTGCATTAACATTGTCTCGCTTTATCTTTGCAAATGTTGAGATTTGCAGTTTGTCTTATGTGACAGTAAATCTGAATTTTAGAGTGTTGGTTGGACCTGAAGTTGTCACCTTCAGGCATTTCTTAATATTTTAACATAAAGTCAAGAAATCAATCAGCAGATTAACTTATAATGGAAATGATCTGTAGTTGCAGTCCTTCAGCTAACTCAAAGGGATTAATTAAAGATTGAATTAAAGTATTAATAATGCTGGGGAGGGCCTCACTTATTTATGAAGTGAAGCTTCAGATTAATTTTCATTAAAAATTTTACACCTGCAGCCTTCTCTCTGTCCTGCCTGTATGGCTGTGCTGCATGCCAGTACACGGTCGTGTTGTGAAAATATTAGAGCTTCATATTTTCTCTCTCCTTTAGACTCGGCTGCACACTTTCTGCCTCGCATCACGCGATGGACAACAACACTGCTTCCAGCATTTACACTGGAAGTGAATGCACAGGTCTGAATGCCTGTTGTTCTCCTCTCATCGCCCCCAAACACCACATCACCGCTCATACAACAGTTCTGCATGATCTGAACTCAGCTAGCAGGTTCCCTGTGTTGTTGAAGCCATACTGCCAACAAGGCTTTCAAGAGCCTTGATACAGAAGGGTCCATTCAGCACAACTGCGAGCTGCAGCCCAGCCACTACAGACCGTCATTGTTGAAGGCTTTCACGGCTGTTGAGTGTCTGAAAGACTGTATTTGGGCTTTTATTAACAGTTCAGCCCTGTCACTGCAGGGCTAAATATAAGAGCAAGTGACACCAGAAAGGGTCCCTGAGCAAATTTACTCTCCTCTTAGTTTGGTTGCCAAGGTGACACTTGATCTGGATAGTGATGTGTTCCTGTTCTGCATGTCTGGCATTTAAAATCAACTCCCCCACCAACGCGCTACAGAGTTACACTGTGGTACATCCCACTACCACCAGCCACAAGCTATACTGCACACTCCGCCTTCAAGAGACTTTGAATGCATCATGATTGTATAACTTCACTGCATATGTGTGATAACGAACTGCGTGACCGGACTTTGACTCTCACTTAAGTAACATTCCTGCGACACTAATGAGGTGGACCCTGACTTTTCATCACTCCTGTGTTGCTCTTTGCACTCCCGACACCTGCCCGGCAAAAAAACACCTTTGGTAATCATGTACTGAGACATTAAAAGGCGACATGTCAGCACTTACGCCACCACGTGCATGTACTCTGCGAACTTGCCCAGGAACTTGGTGAGGGTGGCGGGCTCTTCCAGGATAATAATCTGCGTCATCTCCTCAACAGTGTTTGCTGGCAGAGGGATGCCGCGTCTCCTGGAAGGAGGAGAGGAAGAAAAAGAAGCCGTTCAGGGACAGCGTTGAATGTCAAACGAGTGCTTTGTTTCATTCAAACCCAAAATGTTAAATCCAGTTTACCTGCTCTGCTCCCTGAAAAGAAAAGAGCAGAATGCTGCTGTTTGTGTGACGTGTTGAGGTCTGAGCTGCTGGTTTAACAACTGAGTTATTAATTAGAAAATTCATAAAAGGAGCCCTGAAACTACGTCAGGGTTAATGTAACCTATTGAGGTC
The DNA here is from genome assembly GCA_037975065.1 of Chaetodon trifasciatus. Classification (NCBI taxonomy): domain Eukaryota; kingdom Metazoa; phylum Chordata; class Actinopteri; order Chaetodontiformes; family Chaetodontidae; genus Chaetodon; species Chaetodon trifasciatus. The sequence continues at coordinate 6,187,596 of JBBMOE010000024.1, read as the reverse complement.
GCAGTCTGAGGACAGTATTTCAGAGCTAAAGCTGTTTTTTATCTCTATTTTTGCATTACTAACAGGACAAAAGGAGTCGCTCATAGTGACGAGTTATCACCAGGCACTGCAGAGCATTTTAGCACCTTTCAGCTCATTGTTTCGGTTTTATGGTCCACAACTTTAATGTTTTGGTTCACTTGCACCACCAGGAGATCACGCGTTGGATGAACCACAGTGGTCTGGACCAATCAGAATCCTATGAGGAACGACAGGCCTAGCTCAGGTGTGATGACAGCCGCACTGCCCAAAAACAACAATGGCAGCTCTTAAAGAGGTTAGCGTAGATGCTCTCCTTCTACATCTTTCGATTCTTTGATCTGATTGGTTGAAGTTAGTCATGGTTCATCCAATCACCTGCCAGGTATGTTTTGAACCTACCAGCCCTTTTCCAACCAGCCTCCAAGGATGACTTTGCAGATGGTTCTGTGTAACAACATGTGGCGCGTCAAGCTAGCAGGAAGCTGTTTTTAGTGAAGCAACAATCTGGTGAGAGTAGTGCAGTGTTAAGCAGTTAATGGACAGTAAGATAATAAGAGTGAATATTGGACTTTCACTCATTGGGTGGACAGAAACACGACCTGACGATGTGTTTGCTGCTAGGATGTTAGCCTCATCAGCTGTATAAGCTGATAAAATGTGGTGTAACATGTAATAAGGAACCATGACGTGCTGTTATCTGTGGAAACGTGTACCTGAATCTCAGCACAAACACATAAAGTCTAAAGTCAATACTGAAGGATTCTAATTAAATGCAGAATAAACAAACTTACTTGGCAACGTCGAGGATGGTCTGCACCCTGATGGCCCCATCGAGGTGCACATGTAGCTCAACCTGTGGATGAGGAACATACACCTTAATAAATAATTAATCAGTCAATCAAAAGTGATTAATCTCAAACAGATGGCCATGTATCCGAGTCTGACTGTGTGTCAGAGGAGGGGGAGAACTGGCGCTGGTGGAGGTGTTGAAGTTCAATGCTTTGGCTGCAGCCCATCGTGAATGCAGAACGCATGACTGGGCAACGCATGGGGAAAAGGCCACGGGTGCCAGAGAAGGGTCGTGTCCCCTTCAAGCACTGAGAGCCGTGATTTATTCTGGCAGATGACACAGATAAATCATGCATCCTTCAGACAAATGAGGCCTAAACGGCGCTTATCAGTCAGGGGGAGAATTAGATGAAAAGTTTCAGACGTTTAATCCTTGTTTCTGAAGATGAAGAAGAAAATCAGCCCTGAATTAAAGCTCCTGATATGCAGCAAACAAAGCAGTTTGGATTTTCGTATTTTCCAGTTTAATCATTTCTCATGTCACCATTTATTCTAGATTTATTCTACATCTGTCTGCGCTTTGTGCTGCTTCAAACCTTATTTTATCACCCAGCTTCTAACTATGAGCGATGAGATCTTCCATAAACACACTATTTTCTGCCAGTGTGTGAACAGTAGAGCTGAAATGATCAGTCAATTAATCCATCACTCAAGACAAATTAGTTGGCAGCTATATTGATGATCGACTAATCTGAACTTTTGAGTTTGTAACTCTTGATAAATAACTAAAACCTAAAGACGTTTATTAACTTTGGTGTCATTATCATAAAGTTATACAGGAATAATTAATATACAAATAATGCAAAAGCACAATTAAATGTTGAAAACGTTGAAATGTCATGGAGCTGTTGGATCCATAAAGTGTAAGAAAACAGCTGATGAGCTCATGATCACAGCTGAGCTTTATCCAAGAGAAGAGAACAGGAAACATCTGTTCAAGGATGGATTTGGAAATATGGTAAAGGTCATTCTGAGAGGATTTTCTGGAGCAAAATGCTCCATATTTTAAAAATAATCTATTGTATTAAAATAAATGAAGTAAATGTCCTCTTTTTGGTTGCTTTTAACTTCACTTCTTCTGTTGGATAGAGATTCAGCTCAGTGTTTCGATGATCCTTCTTTGGTCAAATGTCCTGAATCACAACAGCTTCAGCATTCGGAGGCTTCATGAGTTTTATGTCAAACCTCAAAGGAAAAGATCATTCAGAGTACAGTCCTGACTGAAGATTCAAAATGAGGATCTGGCAAAAATAACCTGCAATAACCACTAAAAAGACAATGAAAATAAAGGTTAGCTGCAGGCCTGATTCTGCTTCCTCATCACCTACTTCTACAGTAAAAGCATGTAAAGCTTTGTCCATCTGTGACAAAGAAAACAAAGATCCTGGCATCAGATGTTTCCAGCCAAATGTTTACACCAAGAGGTAACATTTACTGCTGAGAGTGTTTGAGTGCCACTTTTATTTACATCTATTTTCTCTCCTAAAAAGCCCGGTTTGTCAGCGATACTGGAGCATCAGAGCTCATCGCAGACAGAGAACAGCTGGTCAAACCGGTCCAGTTCAGGACACACAGAAGTTGCTGCAGTTAGTACATTTTGGTAGCTTACGCAAGTCAGTGGAATTTATAAATTTATATAAATAAATCTGAATCTGCACATCAGCAAAGCAGCACTTATTGTGCAACAGCCTCTGGCTGACTGAAGATGAACACTGCATGCAGCATAACATCTAATGATCTGTGACTGGTGACCTACAGATGGGTACTGTTACACAATTAGTGAAACCATAAAACACAGGAAGTGCAGATCAAGCGAATGACAAGCACGGTGCTGAATTTCAGTCGTGACTCATTCAATGAAACATTCTATCTTGCATCAGGTTTTGTTCACGTCCCTACTTGCCGTTAGCACAGTTTCTCACCTGAGAGCATTTGCAGCTGTTCTGTTTCACATGGCTGTAAACTGAATTGTTTTATTTTCATATTTTATTATAGACTGTGATGGGCATTTTGCACTATTTTTATAGACCAAACATTTAAGATAACTTTATTCATATTGAGGTAAATTGCTGTGCAGCAGTTCTAGCGCAAAGCAGCAAAAATATCAAATCCAAAATGGACATAATGCCCAAAAAAGAAAAAAAAAAAACGTCATTCTTGATGAGCTGCATATGAGAAATGAAGCTGTGTTTGTGTAATATCAAACCTCAAGCACAGGTAAGTGTATATGGTTTATCTGAAATGTTCAGTGATTAGCTCCATGATGCTGCACGTGCCATGAATTGATCGCTTCATTCAGGAAGTAACCAGGATGCTAAACAGTAATAAAACTGATGGAGAGCTCCACATGAGCACACAGTGTAACAACCCTGCAGCTGCTTGACTGATGTCAGCATATATGAAGCAGAGCTGGTGACCGGGTGAAGGTTGCTGCAACACACAATAACCCCACGAGAGGTATCAATTCTACAACAGCAAATTAATATTTAATGAGATTATCTCTGCAAGCAGCCGGCACTCCCAGAGGTCCCTCCTTTGGAATTCACGATCTCTCACCAGCGCACACACATTCACACTGAGCCCCTATCTGTGTGTGTCTCCATGAGTGTGTCTCTGTGCGTGTGTGTGTCTTTCCACTTGTCTGTCACTGACTCGTTTCTTGTCTTCTTATCAGCCGTCAGCTACCGGCAGAGCAGGCGCACAGAGGCTCCAAAGGGCGCTGGTGAGTATTCATTTCATGCCTGTGTGCCTGATGTGCATGTGAAGCCATCTGACAGTTACAGGTGTGTTTCGCTTTAAGCCTTTGCTATGCAAGTCAGGCGTCTCTACTAGCAAATAAAAGAACAGGCACGAAGAAATCAGACAAAAATAAGAGTTTGTCTTGCAGTGAGAAGCTCAGTCACATGAATTAAAGGTGAATCCCTTCATACGCATTAATGCGCTGACTAGCCTGCGAGACAAGCTGTTAAAAAAGCTGAGTTCAAGTTCACAATTCAGCTTAATGTCTTTGTTCTATGGCAGCGTGAGGAACTTTAAAAAAGGTCCTGTCAAAGCTGTTTTCACTCATATCAGCGGTGCGGCGTTAGGTCCCGTCTAAAGCCGGGTGGACACATGTCAGACGGCCAGCGACAGAACTGTTCCTCATCGTGTTACTGCACACTGAGACAGCGGCAGGGCCTAAATAACAGGAGCCTAATAATACTTTTTATTCTCACACTTGAATTCTTGCTTTATATTTTCACCCATTCTTCTTCTTGTCACTGGGTCTCTCCCAATTCTCACTGTTTACGCACTGCCAACGTGCGTAAAACCAGGAAAAGATGCCCCCGTTAATAATTCAGCACCTTTCCATTTCAATCATTAATGTTCATACCGCGGTGTGCCGGCTCATAACGTACCTTCGGCTTGTTGAATGCCGCTTGTTCAGAAGAGAGCTCGGCCATCGTACAGAGCCTGCGGCTGCCGGTGAGTCTGCTGATGCACAGGGAGCTGAGGACTGGGGAGCCAAAGCCTATCGCAGCTCGTCTGGCTATTATATGCATGACTCCGGGACACGCCTTTGTTCGCCCAACGGCAAAAAGCACCGCCAAGTGCTCTTCCTGTGCAACAAAGTGAGAGGTCGCGCTGCACGGCCGCACAGAGCAGCAGGCTGTGCGCTCCGCCGTGCATTAAAGCAGGCAGACCGACAGTAGGTGGAAGGATTAACGGCCCCGTATGGCAGCAGCTTTGCACCCATGTGATGAGAGCTTTACCGCCGGGCTAATTGATTATGTCAAACCGTTACACAATGAAGAAAAGTGCAGCGTTGATGTGAAGCAGTCTGCAGGCGGACTGCGAGAGATGACGGGCATTCTGTGAGGACTGAGAGGAATGTGGAGACGGGCCTGAAGTGACAGCAAGGAGGTTTCACAGAGACACGTTTACGGTCGTTCCTGGTTACCCAGAAGCCCCTGAACGCCTCCTGCCCTGAAGAAATGCTGACTGAATTCTAAAAGCTGGAGGAAATGTTGACTTTAATCCCGTTCAACAGCCTAAAAACATACTTTACACCAGTTTATCACATTAATACTTCATGACTTTCATTTTATGAGAACTGCTTACATACACACGATATTTAACTGATGACCAGTGTAGACAATGATGCATTACTTCTGTTTGGACCACAGCTGTAAAATACAACAGATATTCATAAATTATATATTGTATTTGTTTATAAGAGCTCTAACATAACAGAAGTATGGATCTGCAACAATCAGTCCAATAATCAAGTAGTCAGTGGGCAGAAAATTGACTAAACGACCATTTTTACAAGTGAGTATTCAATTGAATTTTTTTTTTAAAGCAAAAATGCCAAATATTTGTTGGTTCCATCCTTTAATAGGTGAGGATTTGATGCTTTTCTTTGTCACATGTGATGGTAAACTGAATATTTTTGGGTTGGTCAAACAAAACAAGACATTTAAAGTCGTCACCTTTGACTCTGGGAAATCAAAACAGCAAATTTTCACCTTTTTCTGACATTTTATAGACAAAAAAAAAATGGATTTATCAAGAAATTAATGAATTATTAATGAAAAGGTTGGCTGCAGCCCTACAGGTAGCATCACTGTGGCACACTGTGCACTTCTTTGTCAGTGACTTATTCTGGTTTTTATTCTTACAGATGCAGCAGCTCCAAACAATCAAGCTTCTGTTATTCATTCTTTGTACTTTGGCTGCAGATGCAGCAGATTTGTCTTCTCCTGAAACTGAGCTCATCAGCATCATTGCCTTGCGTGTGTGTGTGTGTGCGTGTGTGTGTGTGTGTGTGTGTGTGTGTGTGTGTGTGTGTTCTCTTCCACTTCCGCTGCCCAGATGTCTGTTGTTTGCTGACAGACTGAACCTTTGGCACAATTTTATTCCAACACAGACAAACAGCTGCAGTGACTCCTCTCAGTGTTGTGTTTGTGGCGTCTCTTGGAGATCTTAAGAGATGTTTTGAGCGCCTCCGAGTGTCCCATTGAGCTAAAAGATTCCCTTTATATCTTAATATCTCTTATCAGCAGTCCTCTATTACTCTAAAAGGATCAGTCTGAAAAAGCGGTCATACTCAGTCATTTAAATACGGCGTGTAGGTCATATCAGTCTCTGCTGAGGTCTTCTTGCTGCCAGTTGCTCAGTTCATTTAAAATCACTCTGGTTTTGCAAAGAAAATAACTTTTCCTCTCCGGCTGCGTCTCCTCTATTTTGTCCTTTGCACAAACAAGCATCCATTAGCTGCTCATTAGTGTTTAAACAGTGCAGATATTAGTTTTTCTAATCGCCCTAATAAAGATAAGGGAGACTCTTGACAGAAATGTGTTTTCTTATCTGACGGCCTTGGTTTCACTTGTGCTTGTAGTTTTTTTTATACGCGGATAAAATCCAGACTTTGACAGCATATTTGAGAAATCAGAAGTTGTGAAACAAGAGCTGTGTGGCAGCAGAAGTGCACCACCTCACATATTGTGAAACCAAATCGAAGTGAATAAGACACAGATGCACACAAATGTCCTGGAAAGGCTCCTTTCTGAATGCTAACAGCAAGCCAAAGAGAGGTCAGAGAAAAAAACAACTCCTCGTAAGGTTAAGACTCGCTGTTTACTTTCTGTTCTGCTTCAAGAAGTAAGACAACATCTGCAGTCTTTGTCCCAGAAGGTCAAAAGCACACCAAGACCTGGAAAGTGGGAAGCAACATAATTACCTTTTTTACCTTTGGACAGAGCCAGGCTACCTTTTCCTACCGTTTCCAGTCTTTATGCTAAGCTAAGCTAATGTCTCTTGGCTGTAGCTTCATATTCAGCGTACAGACATGAGAGATCTTTTCATTTAGCGGCCACACTGAGCTCCGGCTCGCGGTCTGTTTGAGTTCATACCAGAGGTGTTACATGTGCTTGAGCTCAGGGATCTTACACAACTCAGACAACCACTCCTCTGTGGACTTTGCCTTGTTATGTCAAGAACAGGAAAGGGCTTTCCCCAAATTGTTGGAAAGCATACTGGACACGCGGCAGCATTAAAGGAAAAGGACTTTCTTTTTGATGCTTAGATGACAAGAGCGAAGCCACTCTAATGTTCTGAAGCCAAATGAGAAGCTACATCCAGCAGCTGATTCTCTTAGCTTAGCATAAAGACTGGAAGCAGGGGGAAACAGCTCCTGACAGTCCAACAGATTCAAAATCCACCTACCAGCTCATCTACAGCTCACTAATTAACATGCTGTTTACACTGTCCTTTATCCTGGTTGTGTGAAGTGACTCCCTGCATTTTTTTGTACAGATAATGTGTAAATTAGTAACTTCTGGACATGATGGAGGAGTCCATCAGCTGAGATTCTGGTCCAAGATAAAACTTCTTACCAGGCCTTCCTATTAAAAATGTCCAGCAGGTGGCTGTGAGACATGAAACAAACTAACAGGTATACTTTTGAACAAAATGCAAGGTACAAACATTTACTAATTATCTGTCTGGTTTTGTCCTGTCCTGTCCTGTCCTGTCCTGTCCTGTCCTGTCCTGTCTGAGGCCCAGGTTCAGGCTCGACCAATAAAACGTGCTCTCTTTTCATCCTCCATCATATCAAAGCAGTGTCTGTCCTTTCATCTGCAGCCCAGCATTGATTTCTCTGAGGCTTTCAAACGCTGCACCGAGCTTTTCAACCTCTGTCACATCCGAGCGGCACAAAGTGGATTCTGTGTGATGGAGGAGAGCCTGAGTGTCTCCTCTGGTGGACTTTTCCATTTGCATCACGATTTCACAAAATGTCCTACAGATGTTCCCACCTTCGCAAGTCACAGCTGTGTTCACACAAGCCTACAAACGTGAACACCCTTCTAATTGCAGTGCGTTCTTATGACATGCACATTGTTCAGCTAATAAACAAATGAGTCATGAGCCCCTTAATATGCCACCAAGATGTCTTTATTCTCTTTTCTGTCCAGTTCATTCGGGTTTTTCCACAGCACATAGTTAAATAATAACAGGAAAAACACAGGTTTTACTTTAAACATTCATAATGGCTCCATTCCATTAAGTATCCCTGATTCTAGGAAGCTCATGAGTCCATGAGATCCTCCTCTGCATCCTGACCTGGAGATATCGAACTGAATTCAGAGCTTTGCTAACTATAACCTGTAACAAAAGCTTTCATCTTACTGCCATAACATTCACACAACTCTCTGAAATTAAATAGGATGCCATGCAGTCAGTACATGCCACTGAGCCACAGGCCAGACGGCTGAATTTCATGCCAACTACCTTACAAAGTGGGTCTGAAATGTTATTCTGTATAGTTGCATTTCATTTTCACACGTTTGAAAAGAGGATGATGCTCTACTAAACGCTCCAGCTAAACACTGTTAAGCTGCAGCATCTTCTCCAGACAGCTGTGTAGCTGTGTGTGTGTTCAGGTACATATCTGATGTCATCCTGCAACTTTTGGAAGAAACCACTACACCGGTAAAGACAATTAATGTCATTCACTCTGAAGCCCCTTAACGAGTGGCTTATAGTTGGTTACATTCCCATTTAGAGAAATGACAACTGCTGTGTCATTTAATATAAAATTGTTATAAAACAGTGCACTCTGTTTTTGTTGGGTCACATTTAAACATGTATTGATAGATTTGTCCACTTGAGGGCAACACAACACAGTGCAAACAACACTGATGGACGATCAGCTTTTAAAGATGTGTTAGCTTGTGAATGTTCTCCACCAACTTCTGATGGAAATATGTCACTGAAATTGCTCCACTAAATTCACCAGCTAGTCGCTAACTTTTGGGTTAGTGTGGGGTCAAACAGCTGCCTCCTGCGGCTCAAAACGACGCTGATGAGAGTGAATCAAAGCAGTAAAGCTGACAGCAGCCATGAGTTAAAGGTCTGCAGAGCTGAGGCTAACTGCAGAGCACATTACATGCACGTACTTGATATAAAAACCTTGACGAGCACATTTGAGTACATAAAATTATGTTATTGTTCTCATAAATTTCACCAAGGGTAAAATAGAAATTAGTGACGCATACAGAGGATGGGGCCCTGTCAATATCACAGTGAGTCACGGGCGGGGGACATTTTTCCCATCAAGGGCCAGTGGCTTGTATTGGGGGTGGGGGTGGGGGGGTGTTGTATCAGGGTAACCTTGGCCCCCCCCCGGCTCACTTTATGATGCCATAGTAAATTGCACATATATCACACTAACCTCTGTGATGGCTGGCTGATGTCACATGCTAGTGATGATGGTGATGATGATTGTTGAGTCAAAACTCAGAAAATATATTAAATATAAAATATTAGCACTGTGAAAGAGGACAAGGCTGGCTAGAACCAAAGTTCCACCTTCAGTTTCTGGTGGGGATGGTTCATCAGAGCACCGCTGTGGGACTGGCCTTCTACTCATCATCTCACCTGTGCTGCCTCTCAGCAAACAAAGGAAGACACTGGAGAAGAACTGTTCTGCTCTCGGTTCAACCAAAGACACTACTGGTATGGAATTAAATGTTTAAATTACTGAAAAACACTGATTTGAGTTTGTGAGTTTGTGTTTCCGTTGAAAAATGCCTGACTTGATGTGCAAGAAGCAATCGACAATCATAATTATCTCTGAGTTATGTTGAGAGTGTTTGTTGCTTAATAATATTATTTAAACATACTGATTGTTTAGTTTATTTACATTTGGTCTTTGCATATTGATATTTGATACTGGTGACTCATAAACATAATCTGATTGGTAGTAATTTGATTTGTATACTGTGTCAGCATTTGTTAAAGCCCCTATGATATTGTTTGAGATGTTATGGTACCATAGATAGATTTTGGAAATAATTCTACTTTAAAGTGATGATATTTAGCTTGTGAAATAATATGTGTATTTTTCTTTGTTCCTTTAAAGGTTATCAACCTAATTACTCTTACTCAACTGTGGATTAAAATAAGAGAAAAGAAGAGTGAGCTGTCCTGTGCGTCCTTTAAAGTTGTCCAGGCCATTTCAAGTTTGGGCAGGAGCTGAACAATCCATACGTAACTTCACAATGATGACGATGATGATGATGATGATGATGACGATGACGCTCACAGCTGGTTTTCCAGGTTTGGGTCAGTCAGTCTTTGTCAGTCAGTTTTGGACAGAGCTGCTCTCAGCAGCAGCAGCAGCAGCAGGTCGTTGCTGTGCAGCTCAATCATTTCATGTTGTCGCTTGTCAGAAACATCAGCTGATTCCACATTAAACAGCAAACTGCTGTTTTGTGTTATTTTCTTTATCGCTGAAAAAAGCTGCTTTTTTGTACTTATGAATTGCATCGTGGGCCAGATCAGACTGTCTTGCAGGCCGTGTACGACCCCGAGGCCGGAGGTTATCAATACAGCAGACATATCAAGCATTAATTGGCTGTGAGATGAAAACATATTATATACTTTGAAGGATTATAAGGAAAAAAAAAGCAAATAGGTAACGCTGAGTCTGACCATGTGAGTGTGGAGCAGTGGTCACTGCTGAGTTCAGACTGCTTTGATGAAACTCGCTTCCTGACTTGGCCACTAGAGGTCTCTTTGACCATATTAAACAGCCCGTGTATGAACTGGGTATGCTGATGCATGAACCCTCGACACTGTCTTACAGGACAGTCTAAGACGCCTCCCCGCTCAAAGAAAACCCCTGAACTATAAAAGCATCAGTCCAGGAAAACAAAACCAATATTTCCAGTTGGATGCCTGGCCTGGTTTCCAAAAGGTTAATGAAAACACAACCAATCCGAAAAAGGACTTTAATCACCAAACCACAAAATAAACTGCAGGACCAGACAGGCTCCATAATCAAGGCAACTGTAGCACACCTGCCAGCCTTAGAGGTGATTTATGAATAGTTCATTTGTATTTATGAACTTTATCAATCTCACACACCTGCTCATCATCCAGAATAACATATCAGATATAAAACAGGTTAGCAGGTCTCATCTATTTCAGCTGACCACTAATGGAAAATAACTAAGTACTTGTTCTTAAGAATAATCGGTAATCATTAAATAAACACGAATTTAATTGCATGCAGAAATGTTATATGTGTTTGATCTATGAGCTAAATAGACAATAAAGTGTTGCTGTACATAATAAAACATGTGCTTATGACAAATGTTATGGGTTAAAATGCTCAACGGTACATTAAAATACTTCAAAGGAACTCCGCCTTGACCAGCTACAATGTTGACATGCTCATTCCACATTAAGGCATCAATCATAATAATACAGTAACATAAAATGTGCAATGATTTAATGCTCTGAACTGGGCCGTTCAACGTATCAACAGTACTTCTGTACTTTTACACAAGTTTGACAGCAGGACTTTTACTTGTATTGAATATCTTTACAGTGTTGTGTTGCTGCTTTTACTCAAATATAAGATGATTATTCTTCCACCACTGGTGTATCATCCGGATTGAGAGGAGGGAAGCGTCAGTGATGAAGATGAAGAAATGTTTGGGTCAGCCGATCCTCGTCTTTCTTAATTTTGGATAATAACACACTGATGGCAGCGAACTAGATCTGTAAGTCAAGTCAGGTCACCATTAGAGCTCCAAGTACACCTGGAAACACAGGACGCCTGTAAAATCATTCCCAGACACTGATCTAAAGGAAATCTGCAAACAGTGTGAGAAATGAGAGTAATTGCTTGTAGACCGTCTCCAAATCACTGAGAAAGCAACAACACATCCAGTCTACTCTCACACACTTCGTCATGCCATCACTAAACCATTGCACATGTAATTCAGCCGTAGAGCTCTGCGGTGCGTCCAGGACTCTGTTGATCTCACAGCTGTGGTCGGTCTCTGACACTCTGACACTGAGCTGTACTCACAACGTTATTAGCGTTGTCTCAGGAAATGGATTAGAATGATCACCTTGTTAGCAACATCTGAAGAATTAGGTCTGTTATTCTTCCCAGAAGGCAGATTAAACTAATAAATCAGGCAAACATGAACTGAATTATTTCTAAATGAGGTACAACATTCCTCTAACATTCCCTCAGCCGTGTGTCACATGCTTTTATTCTCAGAAGAACCCCATCACATGTGTGCACAGCCCAGAATTATGGTTTCCAGTACAGCGTGAATGTGTCTGTCATGACTTCATTAAGTTGACCAGCAGGGGCGAGCGTGATTAAAAACAATCCTGAGTGGGGTTCCTATGTTTAATGTGCCTACAGCAGAATATATCTGTCCTGTACCTGAAGTTAGTGTACAATCCCAGCTAAAAATATTGACACTGTGTGCCATGCTAGGAAGTCGCTGCCCTCATGAATTGAATCCTTGTTGCTTATTTATTTGTTCTCATTTATTTTTAGTAACTGAAGCTAGAAATGGATGTGTTGTTGGTTTAGGTGTGTCCATGAATTCAGGAGGCTATTTCAGCTTTCCACAAACACCTCCTGAAGTCGGCTGTGGACAAAAAAAGTTTACATAAGTGGGAGAATGATGAGATAGCAATATGCACATCAAAGGTTTTGTTGGCGCAGTATTGCAGCCAATGTGTCAGCGGACAGTCAAGCAATAAAGGAAAGACAAGACTAAGAATTGACGGCCACCAGTGGCTCCATGAAGTGCTACTCAGCTAAATGCTAACATCAGCATGCTAACATGCTCGCAATGACAATGCTACTGTGCTCATGTTAAGCAGATAGCATGTTTAGCATGTTCACCATGTGTGTAGTGCATTAGCATGCTAACATTAGCTAAACACAAAGTCCAGCTGCTGAGGCTGGTGTGAATATTATTAGTTTTGAAGATATTTGGTAATAAACGAAAGGACAGATTAAATTTTTATATTAAAAAAACAAGTTAATGGATGCCCAAAGTTCACAATCCATCCAAAAGCTGTCCAGATATTTCACTTTACAGCATGCAACCTCATGGTGGCGCTAGGAAAAGTCAGGATGGGAGCCATGAGTCAGTACAAAATGCATGGAGGAGATGCTGGATTCATCCTCTGGGCACCATGAATGTCTGTCAACCTCATGAAGGCACCAGAGGACAATGAAGGAGGATTCGTCCTCTGGGGACTGAAGGTCTGCACATCATTTCATGATGATTCATCTAATAGCTGTTGAGTTTTTTCAGCCTGGACCAAAGTGGTGGACAGACCAACAGACCGACAGACAGATCTTGCCAACCCTAAAGAAGACCCAGATGAGGAAGAGATTCAGAGAGATTCTTCCTCCTATTATTGCTGCACATGTTGTACCTGCCAATTCCCCCTTTTCAGCGCCATCATTTGAAAGCGAAGCTGCACAGGAAGTTGTCATCAGAGCAACATTCTTCGGCTTTTGATGCAGCGTGCGATGTCGTGCAGACCGTTGTTCCTACCTTTGCTGATAACCTCTGTCAGTGCAGCTGTGACGATGAGGAGGTGTGAATGAGTGTCTGGACGATCTGTGCTTTTCTTTTGTCGCTGTAGACACGGCAGTGACCTCAACCCCGTCTGCGTCAGGAGGTGACCTCTGGTCAGGACGACGTCCTGATCGTCGGCTGTTGGTGTTCCTGTGGCAACACTGTGGGATTTTCACACATTGAGCTGGAATGCCTGGAATTTTAGGTGTAATATTAGGGAAAACATTAGGGCTGCGACTGGAGTTATGCATGCTGAGGAGCTCTGGCTATGAGTGTGTGCTTCCTATAGCTGCTTACATGTGGACTACTTCTCAACAGTCATATAAATGGCAGTGATATGCATATGGACAAAGGACACAATCACTTCATGAGAACACTCCCTTTCTTTTGCAAGTTGCCATTTTGTGGTTTTCTATGCAGTTCTAGTTTAGTGAAAGTCTAGACGTTTTCAGACTTTGGTGTGAGGAATGCAGGTAATTACTGTATTTAGTCTCTGTTGAGCGGTTAGGCAGACTTAAAACATGTCTGCGTTTGTTGTTTTGGATATAATTAGACCACTCATTACAATTAAAATTGTATATTACATCATCTAAAGGCCGTGCACCTGTAGTATTTCCTCTGCAGTTTCACAAGAGTGATTTCAGAGGAAACGCCTGGCCGTCGTAGTGGTCAGAGTACTTTTGTTGCTGTTCATTTTGTTATGTAAATGTTAGACAGATTTTCCATCTGTTTAAATGTTTGCCCCTTCCTCTTTTTCCTCACTAGTAAAAAATTAATGACAGAGTTGTTTAAAGCTGCACTTATTCCACTTTTCAGGCTGCTGCCAAGATTCATACAGAACAAAAACCACAAGTCCATCCAGAGGTCTTTTGGTTTTGCCAGAGCCAAAAGACAACATCATCTCCAGTGCTGACATTTAAAGAAACATTGTAAGAGGAAGCTGAGGTAGAAGTAGACACACAAAGAAAGAGAAACAGTGCAGTTTGAGCGTTTATTGTTTTTTGGGTGGATTAGGACAGCTCTGTCTGTGACCTCCTCGGGGTGTGGTGATGATCCAGGGATGCCCGACATTACTTCTCTAAAGTCCTTACTGGAATAATGAGTCAGTACATCAACATCATGAACAGAGTACAACCCACACGTGCTTCCTGACTCGAGGCTGCAAAGCTCGAACACTGCCTACTATTTCTGACTGTTCCAGCAGTCACGGCTAATCTGCACTCATCACTGAAAGAATACCTGCAGATCTCAAAGAACCTGCCAATGACGCGAACACTTTCAGCGACACGTGGTGCCAAAACCTCAGACACCAATTACCCAGTGCACTTGGAGCCACATGTGTCAAATATTGTCCTGGGAAAAGATTTGAGTATTATTTGTGGCCGTTACAGACCACAGCCTGTTTATTCTGACTCACACTCGAATCAGTCACAGCGAGTTGGCAACACCCAAACCCACAAACTGGCAAACCTGAATATTGTCTGGGTTTGTCGAGGTCGCAAATGTCGGGGGTACGAAAATGAACTCTCAGAGAAAGCCCAAACTTAAAAATGTGTTGGGAATCAGCAGGATGCCTTCTGTTTGTTAAAACTACAACTACAACTGGCCAAAAGTCAACAGCCGAATCAGGTAATTAAAGTCTTAACCAGTTTTCAGATATGTGGTTCCAGTTCCAGCGCTGAGATCTAACATTTTAGCTGTTCAGACATTTCAACAAATAAAAAACAAAGTGAATGTTCACCTCTCATCAGTCACATGAATTTCAGCTGTAAGGTCGCTAAATGTTCGCTAGCTAGCAGCGTATGCACCAACCCTGTCTGCATGAAAACTGTGTGTTTGTGCTCATGTTCAAACATTTTCATTTCGCTCAATGTGTCGTTGCATCAGTTTGTTTGAATTTGCATCTGCTTGTCTTTTCCCGCTGACTTTGAATGCAATTGTGCCACCGCTAATGTTTGCCTCAAGTTCTGAATACACTAAGAGCCAAAAGCCATGCTAGCAGCTCTGTGAGGCTGTGCTTTGAGCTAAACACTTACTCCAGCGTGCTAACATGCTCAAAATGACAACTGATGCTGATGTGTAGCAGGAACAATATTTAACATGTTTGCCATCTAGTAAAACAGTAAAATACTGATACCGTGCAACCAGGGCTCTGGTTCAGTGTGTTAGCATGCTAACATTTGCTAATTCTAATAAGTCCACCTGAGGCTGATTGAATTTGCATTAATTTTAAGGGTATTTACACCAGAGTATTGAAAAAATTTTGGCCTGATGATGGCGTTAGATGAAGGGTCAAGGGATCAACTTAGTTCTGACAGTTCATTCTGAGGGGAACACGAATGTCAGTTAAATTTCATGGCAATCAATCCAATAGTTATCTAGACAAAGCCACAAATGTGAACCCCATGGTGGCGTCAGAGGAAAAATTAGGGGAATCATCAAAGTCAGTTGGGTTCATCCTCTGGGAACCATGAATTCCTGTAGAAATTTGTATGGCAACCTATCCAATAGTTGTTGAGATACTTCAGTCTGGACCAATGTGGACGGACAGACAAACAGAAATTGCTGGTCCCTAATGTGGCTGAGTCTCGATATTCATTCAGCATCTCTTACTGTCTGATTTTACAGTGAAACTGTGTTTTAACTGCAGCGTTTCACATCTGTAAATGTGATTTAAGCACTGCAGAACTGTTTCAGTGTCACCTCTGAGTATCATTACAACAGTCTGCATTCTGTACTGCCTCCACTCTGAGGTATTTTTGGGTTGTTGGACAACTTTCCTGAACATGTGTTAGACATTTTTGCTCCATAGTGACAGATTTGGTAGAGTGATTTTCCTTTCTTTCAGCACTGAGATCACTGCATTCTTTTCTAACATTTACAGGACAAATAATATTTTCATTGCTTTGCTGTGCAGTTTTTGCATTTGTGAATCAACAGGGAATCCAGTGGGCTTTTCCTACATACCATCACACACCAAAACAATATTCACCCAAACTGAAAGAGGGTCATTGTACAGGATTTGGGGGTTTCTTCAGCAGCTCTGCTGACAGTGAGGGTGATACTCCAACATCTGTGTGCTCTGGAAAAATGTGTTGAGCCCTCTCTGCCACTCCTGGTTTGAATTGGCAGATATTGTATGATTTCACTATGACTGATACTGGCTGCAGGTGTTGATGTTATGACTCGGCTAAATCCTTTTCACACAGTAGTTGTTCATAGATCAAGCATAATAAAGCTTGATTAGGCCAGTGTGTTCATACAGTGTGTCCTACCAAGCATACAGAGGATCATTCAGGATTTTATATTAAGTACAGAAAGACTTTTTCCATACAAGATAATAGTCTATGTAAGATTTCACTGAGCTGCACTTGTTATATAAATCAGTTAGAGTCTTCCACACTGGTGTGTGTCATGGATCTATTGCCCATTACTGTGCAATCCTTCCAGCCTCTGTCATTCTTGGAGAGCATGGAAAACATGTGGAGCGGTGGCCAGGAAAGCATTGTTTTCAGAGAAGGCTGAATGTGAGGCCCTGCAGTACATCGACACTGGCTGCCCACCTGGAGCCCACCTGCCCGGACATACATTCTTTCCTCTTCTCTACTGTTCTGTCTGTCTCTGTCTATTTATAAGTCATCACTGGATGTCTGCACTGCCCACCCAGCTGTGGGCTCAAATGTCTGATGTTGAAATTCAGGAATGTAGTGTAACTGACTGACTGACTGAAGCCCCTAACCATGAATGGCTTACTTTCTGTGCTTAGTCTCAGGCTTGCAGCTATGACAGCATCCCTCTAATGTGTATGTATGTAACTGTGTTGTAGAAATAAATCTTTCTTTCTAAGGAACACTGGCAGATCTAAGGATGCCAATGTCAGTGAGACGGCTGGTTCACCATGAAAATAAATATATTAGCTATCATCATCTACTGGGTGGATTGACAGACATCCATAATCCTCAGAGCATGACACCATGTTTTTGGGGATCCTCTGACTTTTTGTCCAGTGCCACGAGCAGATCAAAAAATTCTCTTATCCAGTGAAACATCTCAACATTTACTTGATGGATTAGCGTGAGATTTCCTGCACTGCCACCACAAGGTAGACATTTTTAGTTAAAACTAGCTAGCAACCAGAACCAAGAAGAGGGAGCACATTAGTCCAGTTTCAGCTGCTCTGCCTTGGCGTCCTGTAGCATTCACTAAGTCCTCATGCTTGTATACAAAGCCCTTAATGGGTTAGGACCAAGCTACATTACTGAATCTCCTGTTCACCATTTGCCGTCATCTGCTGATCAACTGCTGCTGGTTTATGGGAGATTTCCAGCAACATCCCCCCCAAAATTGGGGATGCAGCTAATTCAACATTCCCATCATCTTCAACTGTACCGTGTGTTTAGAGCTAATGTTAGCATGTAGTGGCCGAAGATGATGTCAGTGGTAAACATTACACCTGCTAAACATCAGCATGTTAGCATCGAGCATTTAGCTCAAAACAGTGCTTTTACAAGGGTTAATGAAGATGGCTGTTTAGTACTTACACTGTGTATCCTGATCTGAATTGGGCTCATTGTTGGCACTTCTGCCTCTGCATTAACTGCTAAATGAAGCATCTCAGCTCAGCTCTCTAGACAACATGCGTTCTTGTGGCTTGTGTGGAGCCCTTTGACTGTTTGCTTCTTGTCTCCTGCTTAAATTCTCTTCATTGGCAAATTGCTTCTCTCACAATAGATCATGATAATTCACGTTCACGCCAACCTCAGACATGCTGCCTTCACACCATGGAAACCAGAGAGAAGAGACGGGTTTGATCTCTTTTAAGTCTGGCTGAAGTTACACACTATGGTTTCACGAGTATTTTAGGTTTAGGGAGGAAAGATTATATCCGTCCTTTCAAAGGATCGGCTGCTATATGTAACTGACCATGCAGCGAAGCAGCAGCCTGTGAAAACATCAGCAAGATAAAATCTCGTCGACTTAAATTGGAATCGTCGCCACAAAAGCCCCGGAGGTTGTTTGACTTGTAGACAAATGGACTAATGTATTTTTCTCCCCTCAGCTCGTGTTAAGCTGTGTAAACTTAGAACGCCACAAGACTGGAAAGAGAGGGAGGAGAGGAAAAAGAGGGAAAGACTTGGGGGTGGAGGTGTGTGTGTCTGTGTGTGTGTCTGGAAGTGGAAATGGGCAGCAGGGAGGAGGAATGTGAAACATTTCTGATGCTAGTCCAGTGACTGTTTACACGGTAGTCAGCCTCTGACATCAGAGTCCAGACTTTATAAATGTCAGCAGGCGCAAGAATGAGCAGTTCGCAAACAGCTGCACCCGTCGCACCACCCTCACGCAGGTCAGTGAGACGGACTGAGCTCCATCAGCAACACCAGCCCTCATGGACCGACTGCTGTGTGACTGTGCGAGAGTGCTGGCTGTGCTGCTGTGTGTGGCTACACAGGTGAGGCCTGTTCCTACTTACCTACGAAGTTTGCTGTGAACGTGATAATGTGGTGTGTGTGTGTGTGTGTGTGCGTGCGTGTGTGTGTGTGTGTGTGTGTGTGTGTGTGTGTGTGTGTGTGTGTGTGGGTGTGTGTGTGTGTGCAGGCGTGGAGGCTGAAACAGTGAAGCTTATTTCCTGTCATTGTTCTTGCATCACTTTAGAGTCTCAGCGTGATCACTTACTCATGAATTATAGTTGTTTCACTTATTTCATGTATAGAGGAGCATTCAGTCATTCAGTCATCAATCAGTCTGCTCTAATTTTAAATGATGAAGAAGAAGAGATTTTATCTGCACAGAAATAAGGTTGCAGGTATCTTTGATTGATGAAGAAGCAAATAGGATAAGACAAGCAGGGCTGTAACTAACAGTTTTAGTTGTTTGCTTTACCAAATGTCAGAAAATCCAAAATTTACTTACTTACTTTAAATTTACTTTACTTTACTTCATTTTATGGTCACATAAGACAGAAAATAGCAGCAAATCCTCACATTTGAGAAGCTGGAACTAAAGAACTTTTGGCATTTTTGCTTGAAAAATGAGTCAAATGAGTGAGAAACAATCAAAATAATAAGTAACTGACTGACTAATCATTTCAGCCCTGAAGCTAAATAAATGAATCTCACCAAAATCATAACTCTTATGAAACTGCTTCATTTGTATATTCAAGGGCACATGTTTCTCTTCTGTGTTATCATCTTGCTCTTTGGTTTAAAGTTCAGAAATAATGTGCAACATTCCTGCAGTGATTGTTAGATTAGAAAACATTGTCTCGTTGGGCAGTGGTGGACTGCAGTTCTTCAGTTCTGGTTAAGTAAGACTCTGGTTGTCCAGATCTCGCCTGTGTTTTGGCTCCACCACATTTGTGTAATTGGAAACAGCGGTTTGGCCCGACAGTGTTGGATACCAACGTGCAGTTTCTGAGAATTTTCTTCTTCCTCCTTCAGCTGCTCCCGTTAGGGGTCGCCACAGCGGTTCGCTGGCAGACCAGGTCCCTCTCGACCCGGCAGATTTGATTTGGCATCGGCTTTAAATGCTGGATGACCTTCCAGACACAATTTGCACAACAATTAGATGATGGTTCTGATAATTGTGGTGATGGTAAACTAATCAGTTCCCATGCACGCTGTCCCTGCAGGTGTTGTGCCAGCTGTGTGCCAGGCACTGCCTTTGCCCCAGTCCTGCCCCCCAGTGCCCCTCAGGGGTGCCACTGGTGCTGGATGGCTGCGGGTGCTGCCAGGTGTGCGCCCGGCAGCAAGGCGAGCCGTGTACTGAGATGATCCCCTGCGACAGCCAGAGAGGACTGAAGTGCGACTACAGCGCCAGCTTCCCCGGAGACCCCGGGGAGTGTGTCAGTGAGTGCCTCTTCTAACAAGCGAACAGCCAGGCCCATGTCTGTGTGGGTAAGAGTGGAGGACATGCATCCTCAGTCAGTCTGCGTGAGAGGGACAGACAGACAGTTTATGTTTAAGGTCTGGTCAGAGGACTGGGAGTCAACGCCTGCTGGGCGGCGGTGCTCTGCCAGAAAACCAAAACGTTTCATCTTCTATTTCCAGGACTGCTGTTGACACTTTTCCTCTAATGACCGCCCTTTGAACGTGATAGATTGCAGAGACAACACTCGTGGATTGAAAACCAGACTCCTCAGTTCCTCAGTAGAGAGGACTGCATAACCACTGGCACGACAGCAGCTCCTGTGTCCTCCCTCTCTCTTCAGCTGACCTAATCCTTTCACTTCCTGATTAAGTTTCCCACATCAGTCCAAAGTGCGGGTGTGGTGGAGGAAGTTGAGACGACGTCTGTACTGTGTGTTCCTTACAGGTCAGGAGGATCTGGGCTGTGAAGTCAATGGCATCACTTACCACGAGGGCCAGTCGTTTCAGCCATCCTGTGACGCTTACTGCCACTGCAGAGGTGGAGGGGTGAGCTGTGTGCCAGCCTGCCCCCTGGACGCCCGTCTTCCCACACCAGACTGTCCCAACCCACAACACGTTCGGCTACCGGGGAAATGCTGCAAGGAATGGGTGTGTGAAAACCTGGAGAACACAGTCATCCAGGATGCCATCACAGGTAAACTCCACAGGTGGATGGAGGAGTAATGAGGGTCAAATTGAGCCTTAAAGGAGGAGCACCTCAGACATCCTGTGATGCAGCCATTAACTTGAAAAACGCTTATTCTATGTCTTACAAAGAGCTAAATAAGATGACTGATTCAACTCCCATGCCTGCATTAAAATATGAAGCATCCAGCAGCTGGTTAGCTTAACTTAGCATAAAGACTGGAAATGGGGAAACAGCTAGCCTGGCTCAGTCCAAAGGCAACAAAATCTGCCTTCTAGCAGCTCTAAAGCTTATTATAACATGTTTTGTCATCTGTACAAAAACTGAGAGTTTGTGTTTCCAGTCTTTCTACAAACGTTGCTCACTGATGGTCAGCCCAGATGGCAGCATAATCCTTCCTTCATTTATAAGAGGGTTGTCACTGTCTGTTGTCATGTCTGGGAGGTTTTACTGGAGTGTTTTTGCATGAGGCTGGGGTGTGTCCGGCCAAAGGAAAACTCACAAAGTCCAAATATAACCAACATTTTTCCGGAAAAGTCAAAACATATTTTTTTTCCCAGTCACTATGTTTCCTAGTGTCATAACAACAGCTGTGAAACAATTAAACATATGAAGCCATGTAGAGGATATTCCTCAGTTAGAAGGAAAGTGTGTGTGTGTGTGTGTGTGTGTGTGTGTGTGTGTGTGTGTGTGAGTGCGAGTGGGTGTTTGGGAAATGAAGCAAAACATCTGGAATTCCAAACACCGTCAGTGTCAAACAACGTGGTGAGAGCAGCAGTGGAACATTTTGCTCTTGAATACAAAACCTGCAACGTCATTGAAGATCAGCTGATTATTATGACATATACGTGTTAGTTTTGGGAGGGAGGACATTTTGCTTTGATTTTTCTATTCATGAAAGTCCAAAGCTTTGGATTAGATTTGAACTGGACATTTTTGGGATGCAAAAACAGTCAGATGAGACATTAAAGTAACTGGGAATGAACCACTGAGGAGACCGAGTTCAATCTACATCCAGTTTCAGTCAGTTGAGATCAGATGTTCTCAGACTGAGGCTGAAAGCTGCATCATGAACTGTGGATCTGCTTCTTATCCTCGTCATTGTTTTATTTGCTTTCTTTAGCCATGAGACCCACCAGGTTGTGGCCAGCTGTCCCAAGGGATCATCCTCGAAACAGACCGGTTACGCCGGCCTCCACCTGCACAGAGCGGAGCACCCAGTGGAGTGCCTGTTCCCAGAGCTGTGGGGCGGGGGTCTCCACACGGGTTTCTAACCAGAACCCAGCCTGCAAGCTGCAAATGGAAACTCGGCTTTGTAAAGTACGGCCTTGTCATACGGTCCAGCCTTCTTCGAGGAAACCCACGGTGAGCTCTAATCACACTGTTCACCGTCATGTTTCTTTTAGAGCTTTAAACGTTCAGTTCACCCAAACTCACGATGATGCCTTTCTGAGGAAACACTGAATTTTGTTTACATGGAAACTCCAGAAGGCACATTTAAATTTCTGAACTTCAGTGAAAAAGGCCAGAGCTGAGGGAATATGAAGTCAGGTGATCAGCTCCTGACTGAAAAATGTAGTTTTGTGATGCTAAGTTGTAGTTAAAGGGTTTTAAGAAAGACTTGTGATGTTCAAAAGTCATGACAACGACATGTTCTTTCTTCTTTGTCAAAGTAGTCTTATGTTTTATAAATCTCTGCAGCTCAGGTGTTGTTATATAAGTAAAACTTAACTCTCAGTGAAGCACTGATTTGTCATTTGCAGGTCAAAGGATATTATGACATTTATGTCTAACCTAGATCCAGCTGAGCTTTGAGGGAGACATTTTGGCATCTTTTGACCCGCGTTCATTTCTCAGTGGGAGTTTCTTGTGCGGCTTACCTCTGTGTGTGTGGGTGTGCTTGTATGTGCGTGCTGTGTTCCCAGCGTGGACGGCAGCGGCGGTGCAGGGCCAGCTACACATCGCCCGGCCCCGTTCGGCTCGTTCACCAGGGCTGCTACAGCGCTCGTGCCTACAAGCTGCGGTACTGCGGACAGTGCACCGACTCCCGCTGCTGCACGCCGTATCAAACCACCACGGCCGAGGTGACCTTCAGGTGCCCCACTGGCAGGCTGCTGCAGCGAGCTGTGATGATGATCCACTCGTGTGTTTGTCATAATAACTGCCCCTACAAGCCTTTCAGTAACCCCGCTCTGTGGGGATACAGGCCCTGATCGGCCTGTGCGAGCACTGATTCATTCAGAACAGGAAGCGAGCGTCACGGGGGGCAGAAATGACTTCACCGACTGATGACCGCCACAAGGAACCACATAGGCTTCCGCCAATCAATGGACCTTGAAAGAAAAAATGGTAATCGCATATAAACCCTGTGACTGAGTTGGGATGAATGTTGATCTTCACACATGTACAGTCTCAATCTGCACTTATACACAGCTCCTTTATACGCCGACGCCTCGGGAAGTCATCATACCGGTGGTTTTATCCTCATCCAAGAATCCGAAATATTTGGCAAATCTAGAGAAAGCAAGCAAGGAAAATTAACTTTCAGTATAAAGATCTTTTTACACAGACTTTACAAAGTGCTTCACAGGAAGAAGAAAAGAGACAGTATGTATTAAATTAGGGGAAATAAGTGTAAAACCTGCAAAGTAAATGTTATAGAATGAAGAAAACAAGTAGGTTTTAAGAAAGATGTGCACTGATTTGCCCAAGTCCCAATTTGTCACTGGTCAGGACCCCTTACCATCACTTTTTAAGGCACTGGGTACTCCTTTAGTCTTACTGTTCAGTATGCAGGCCTCCACAGGCAAGTTAGCAACAATAAATATGGGACGTCTGGTTAGCAAAGCCTGGGTAGACTTTCAGAATAAAGCTTGCTGAGAACAAGCTTGAAACCAAAAATGTTAAGTTGACTGATTTGCCCATTTCCCTCACAGAGGCCGGAGGCCACAGCAGCTCCTTTGAGTACAGAGGCGTGTGCTCATGTAATGCCTGTATGTCCAAGTGAAATGTAAAGATGAATCCTCAAAGTGACAGGAAGCCAGCAGAGAGACACTAAAGCTGGTGTTCTGCCATTCATAGCAGGCTGTACAGTAGTTGAGGCGTGATGCAGTTAAAGCAGGGTTGACAGCTTCTCACATGGATCTCAAATGAAGGTTGGGATCCAACATAGATTTTACACTGGGTTTAAACATGGGCCAATTAAATTTGAGTAATCTGGGCCAAGAAAAAGACATTATTAGAATTCCTTATGTTTTTTTTTCTAACCGAAACTCTGAATTAAGGACAGTTGGCCATGATATTAGTTTGGTCATGATGATAGTTTTAAAGGAGTGTTCACACTGCTAACAGGCAAATCCCAGTGAGGTGTCTGATAGAGTTGAAAGCCACAGATGACTCCAACCTTTGTGTTGACAGATATTGATTTCCGACATGCGCGATGCAAATTTACCTTGTACAATTTTCTTTGTGTGTTTGTAGTCAGATGACATTGCACTTATTTCTTCGTTTCCTCTTTTGTTGTAAATAATTCTGGACAGATGTCTCTTATGTATAGTGAAAAATGTATTTTGCATACGTCCTGTACTTTTACTCTGGAGGATTTTTGTGGTTTTGATTTATATTTTTGCATATTACAGGATTCACAGATTCAGGCCTTTTGTACATACTGTAGCTTTTTTACGTACCCCTTTTTCTAATGTTTCACTTCACCGTTTGTCAATAATCACTGTACAGTCAGGGGAGCATGTAGGCATTCTCCTCCTCCTCCTCCTCCTCCTCCTCCTCAAATCCACAGCTATTCACTTCTTTGTGGGCCCTTCTTACATGTACTCAGCCCCCTTTCTCCCCCCAGTTTGATGCCTCTGTGTACAGTACACAGAAATACACAGCACCACCGGAGTCATTTTTTTGTATTCATGTAAAATTGAAGCCAAGTAAATGACTACTGTTCTATGTAATGGCTTTTTGTTGTTGCACAAGCGTGCACTGTGAAGGCTGTTTCAGTTTCATGACCTTGTGAGACATCCTGCCATCTAGTGGACAAATGGATCTACTGCTGAAGCTGAGGGCAGAAGGAGAGCTTTGTCAGCCTCATCATCAAAGCAGAGAATACTTTTTGAAGTGAAGGTGAGCTTCAAGACATTTATAACTCTAAACCAAAGTATTGGACACATTGACCGCTGGTGAACTTGTAACTGAAGACGGTTCAGCAGACCTGGATGTGATACATGTGTCACAGTCTGCCAGCTCCCTACCTGCTGCTATTGGTTCTCTCATCTGCTCACCTGTTCAGCCAGCACTACTCAGCCACGCCCACCTGGCCAATCACTTGAGCGCACACCTGAGACTCATCACTAATCACTGCAGTACTTATGCTGCTCTCCCACTCTCACCTGTTGTCAGATTGTTGTTCCCTGTCATGCAAGACTGTCCAGCAACTACTATTCTTCTCAGTATCGACCCTGCCTGCCTCATCTCAGACTCTAAGAGACTTCTGTGTTCAGGTAGTGCTGCCATTGAGTCCTAACCTTACCTGTTACAACATGGAAGCATTTATTGAAGCTCGATAAAGAAAACTAGAGAAGAGAACTACAACAGTCTCTGTACTGCCATGCAGCTCAGAAGGATACTTCCGGATGTGGAGTATTTAAGCCTCACTGGACCCCCGAGATGTACTACACCTCCAAGTAAGGTTACTCATCACTCATCTATGTATATGTGAAGATTCTACAGGGTGTTGGATCCTAAACAAGAAACTTCCTACCTAAGTCATGCTGTATGGTACACTCAGGTCACATGTAAAGCATGTGCAAGGGGAGACAGTCAGTGTGTTGATTCTGGGCAGAGTGCAGCCTTATCAGGACAGCAGCATGGTTCAGTCATCCTTAGGCAATCCATCCCATAGTTGTCCAGACATGTCACTCTTTGTGAAAATTCAGATTACTGTCAGAGATTAATGTCTGAGGGCTGTGATTATCTGCACCAAATTTCATGGTATTTCATCCAGCAGCTCTCAGCTTTGTGTAGAAATGCGCCCCTGCAACTTGCATCAAGAATCTCACTTCTCCTCAGAGTTGTTACTCTGTCAAATCTGCACACACAGACATAATACACATATTTTTACATTCAGTATAAGACCTTCATAAAGAAAAAGACATTGTAAAGAAAAAAACATTTGTTAAATATTGTGGAAAACACACAGCTGTCAAACTAAGCGAAGAGGAAGATACCAAACAGTCCCTGTGATATGAGTGAAAAACACCATCATCAGCTCACTGTTGAGCAGTTACAACAGGAAAGTATGTTACCACAGGAAGTGGAACACTTTACCGTATGAGGTGACTGATTTTAGAAATATGGAACCTCTAACCACCAGCACAAGTGTAAACTGGGACATCTATACCTATAAATATATATATATTGCTCCACTCCTAATAACTGGCCTCAACTGTTCAAATATCACTGTAAACCACAGCCTCTTGGGGCTTATTGCTTTATTCATGTGAAAACATCTTCTTTATGTTCAAAGAAAGTCTGTGTTGTCAAAGAAAAAACAGAAAAAAAAAAAGAAAACCTGGATAAGAGGAGATACATATAAATTTAAGTTTATTGGGCTCAGCATGGAGCACTTCAATTACTTTGACTTGATATTTTCCAATAAAAACTTCTGACAAACCAGCCAACTGATGTCATTTCCTGCGTACTGGCAGGTTCAGAAACCTAAACGTCAAGGGCTTAAAACAGGAAGTCTTCTCTGAACCACGCGTGCTCTAATTCAGTAAATCTGTAGAGAATCCGCAGAGCATCCACAGAGAGAAGGAATAATACTGACTTCTGTCCAGAAGACAATGAATAACACCTCTTGTCCTCATATCAGCTTTGACTTCTCAGGCAGGTTCCTGCCTCCTGTTTACATCTCAGTTCTCATCATTGGTCTGGTAGCTAATGGATGGGGACTGAAGTCTTTGCTGCACAACTGGAAGAAACTGGGTAACATCAACGTGTTTGTTCTCAACCTTGGACTCACTGATGTTTTGTACCTGCTCACACTCCCATTTTTGGTGGTGTACCACTTCTTGGAGAGTAAATGGATCTTTGGAGATACATTCTGCAAGATAACAAGATTCTGCTTCAACCTGAATTTATATGGCAGCATTGGGTTCCTTACTTGTATCAGCGTGTACAGGTACCTGGCCATTGTCCATCCAATGAGAGTGAAGGGAAGAATAACTGTCACTCACTCTGTGACCATCTCAGTCATGGTTTGGCTGTTGGTGAGTGTTCAAAGTCTTCCTGACATGTTTTACCCCAAAACATCTGGAAACAGCACTGGAAAATGTTACGAGACCACCAGTAAGATCCATGTTGAGGATTACCTGAAATACAGCCTTGGATGGACGCTCACTGGGTTCTGTATCCCATTCCTCATCATACTGGGCTGCTATGGACATGTGATCATCGTTCTCTGCCACACGAAGACCATTGACAAGGTACTGAAACAGAGAAATTTGAGGTTGTTGTTCATCTTGATTCTTCTCTTCTCTGTTTGTTACATCCCCTACCATGTTCTCAAAAACCTCAACCTCTGGTCAAGAGTTCTGTCCAAACAGCAGATGTGTCGTGGATGGTTCAACGGAGTCTACGTTGCTCATCAGATAAGTCGTGGCCTTGTGTGCCTGAACAGTGCTCTCAACCCTCTGGTTTACCTCCACGGACAAGAAGATATTCCCGCTCAGTTCAGACGACTCTGCCAGCAAGCTCGTCAAGCTGTCACGCAGCTGTCCGTCACCTATAGTTAAGCTCCCCTGGTGTAATTTTTGATATGAGAATGAAATTGAACAACTGTATTGCATAATCTGCCATCATAACACCTGTACTGTACTGTACTGGGTCATCTGATTTGTGTGGTCATTACATTACTGTTAACCTGCAGCTGAGATTAAAAAAACATTTCTGAAAATGTTACATTCACTTTCTGAGAGAATAATTGCATATTGTTGTGGGGAGGCTCAGAAAAACAGGAAGTTGAAAGTGTGAATGTGTGAAAATAGACCGCATGCAAATTACATGGCGATCAGAGTGCAACACACCTTCATCAGCTGCACATCAAAGATATGCACAGGAAGAAAAATGGCAGATGTACAACATGTGTCTGTACTGGTGCTGTGCTTAAGATCCTATCATACATAACGTTCCTGCAAAAGAAAACCTGACATATTAGAGATGTTAACAACAATGTGTTTGCACAATCTCTAAAACTCAAATGTTTTGTTGTATGACAAAAGTAATAATTATGATTACGTATGGGTTGAGGAAATCTAACTAATTAAGCCCTTTTAAAACTCACTGGATGGCTGAGCTGCTTGGTTCCTCAAAAACAGACATTTGTAGTCATGCAAAAACAATCACAATGCAAATTTCGTTATTTACAAATTAAAGTCATGCTAACTAGCAAGCTGCAGCACATCCTGTCTCATAATACCACTTAATACCTCAAGGGGCGATAATCTGATCGTATGACCCAGCGTAGGTTCAGCTGGGACACGGATGTAAATTTGTTACATTTCACAGGCGCCCTTAGCTTTTATCATCAAATAAAAAATAAAAAAAAAAAAACTTGCAAAATGTCAAGAAAAGAAAATTCTTACACTTATTTTCTTTATCAAACAGAAAATATACAACATTCCAGCTCTAGACATTGCTTTTCCACACTGATGATGACCGACCTTCCTCTCGCTGCACTGCAATGTTACAGCATGTTAGCATTCATTTGAAGTCGTATTCTTGGCCATATGGTGAATTTCGGTCCATTCGCTCTCTGCGTAGCTTCATTTTGGTGTACTCCTAATGCAAAGATTTGGCTCTTTTGCTGCCAAATGATCAGCTAAGCTCACTAGCTGTTTGCTAACTTTGTCATTTATGTTTGAAATTAAGCTGTACAGTATACTGTGGTGAATCATATATATTTCAGGAGGAATAATTCCACAGCGTTATTACTGACTTGCAGAATAATGAAATTAATTTTACTATTGAATTATTTCAATAAATCACTTTCTGGCACTGTAACTGTATCTACTGTATGTGTGTAACTGACACTGTATATTTATATGTGTAACTTTTCATTATTCATTATTTCATGGTCTGTATGCCTAAGAGTTAATATTAGTTCCAACCTGCAATTGTTTAGGGACATTTATGAGTGCAATGTGCAACAAGAAGTCTGGTGTGAGCCATGAAAGAGTGAAACTGGTTGTATAGTGTCTTGTCATGTTGGTGTCAACTAAAGAAGGAAATTCAAAGAGAAACCGTAGCCTGTTTATTCCCCACAGACCAGAAGTGGACATGGAGAACATGACCAACCAAGAAAATAGTGTTGGTCTCTGCAAAATTGCAATCCAGTGTGCAAATCCTTGACCAGAATGGACTAATCAAGGTCCTGCTAGTGCAGTAAAAAAAAGCACTGAAATATGTAAAAACACTGAATAAACATGAAGCATGAGATGAACTTATGTGACATTTTACACCTTAAAAGCAAAACATGATTGCATGCATCCTGTGGTATCATTTCATCATTAGATCAACACGCATTTGGAAATGACATCATAATTTTCTGTTTGATCCTGCAATGATAAGGTTCTAAGAATAATGATCATTCGACAGGAAAGAATCGTTAAAGACATATTGCCTCAGTTATTTGAACCATTCTAGGTGCCACACTTGCTTCACAGTATTTGATGCTTTTCATGAGACAGAATGAATAACACCTCTTGTCCTCGTATCAGCTTTGACTTCTCAGGCAGGTTCCTGCCTCCTGTTTACATCTCAGTTTTCATCATTGGTCTGGTAGCTAATGGATGGGGACTGAAGTCTTTGCTGCACAACTGGAAGAAACTAAAGATCATCAACGTGTTTGTTCTCAACCTTGGACTCACTGATATTTTGCACCTCCTCACACTCCCATTTTTGGTGGTGTACCACTTCTTGAAGAGTAAATGGATTTTTGGAGATACATTCTGCAAGATAACTAGATTCTGCTTCAACCTGAATTTATATGGCAGCATTGGGTTCCTTACTTGTATCAGCGTGTACAGGTACCTGGCCATTGTCCATCCAGTGAGAATGAAGGGAAGAATAACTGTCACTCACTCTGTGACCATCTCAGTCATGGTTTGGCTGTTGGTGAGTGTTCAAAGTCTTCCTGACATGTTTTATCCCAAAACATTTGGAAACAGCACTGGAAAATGTTACGATACCACCAGTAAGATCCATGTTGAGGATTACCTGAAATACAGCCTTGGATGGGCGCTCACTGGGTTCTGTATCCCATTCCTCATCACACTGGGCTGCTATGGACACATGTCTGTAGTTTTATGGACAATGAAGAGAAGTGACAAGGTACAGAAACAGAGAAGCTTGAGGTTGTTGTTCATCTTGATTCTTCTCTTCTCTGTTTGTTACATCCCCTACCACGTATTCAGGAACCTCAACCTCTGGTCAAGAGTTCTGTCCAAACGGCAGATGTGCCGTGGATGGTTCAACGGAGTCTACGTAGCTTGGCAGATAAGTCGTTTCCTTGTGTTTCTGAACAGTGCTCTCAACCCTCTGGTTTACCTCCATGGAAATGAAGATATTCCCGCTCAGCTCAGACAGCAGCTCCAGCAAGCTCGTCAGATGTTCAACGGTTTCTTTCTGTCAAACTCGGCTCGTGTGCATGTAGCACAAACTGCAGGTGACATCTCACAAGAATTAACGTTTTAACTGTTTAATTGGCTCAAACAGCACCTCTTGGAACTTTATTATGCACCTGTCTATCAGAGCTAGTGGTGTAAATGTGAGTGGAATTGTCAGTCATTGGTCTTTGAATTTGAAAGATTTCACTTTACACAACAGTTATTCATCAGACCACAAGAAGGTGTGTCACTTAACTTCTTTATTTTGAAATCCGAGAAAACTGAAATGCTAATTCATTGTCCAAAGCCGATGAGAAATAAACATATCAACAATATCATTAAGACAAAGGAAAGTACAACCTGCATAAAAAACTGCTAGAATATTAACCAAAGCCAGAACATGTACGCACGGTTATGTAGTTGTACTGTCTGTTACACTTTTTTTTGTGTATCTACAACTTGTGTTTGCTAATGAAGCTCATTGCTGTTTTTATTGTATGTGTCAAATATTCCATTTGTAATGGTTTGGTTTGTATGTAGTTAATCTCACTTGACATTATTGGGTGTTTTGCTAATGAAGCTCATTGCTGTTTTTATTATATGTACAGCTCTTTGAGGCATGCTTTGTGATACTGACATATAATAAACTTTGACTTTACTCCACTTGACTATCTTAAGTATTGCATTCTTTGCCTGATTAACACTTGTGCTGCAGAGGGTTAATTTTTTTTTTTCATCTTTGCCGTGATGCTTTTACCACATACAGAGAAATGTTCCAAAATACCAGGAAGTTCAGATAAACCACATATCTTGGTGTCCCTCTTTGAGATCTGCAGGGAGATACGGATCATTTTATATGATTGGTGGTGCAGCAGCCCTGTGCCACGCATGGTCTCTGTTATTTCAGATCAGGAAATAATTTTGTCCAACAAAGAGACTCTAAATGTGATGTCTTTGAGGTATACTTATGATATGGTACACATTCATAAGTCTTCCTTGTGCCTTTCTCAACTCACAGAGTCTATAGCCAGCTGCATTTTGACTGATACCAGTACAGAATAAGCAGAGATGGTACATCAGTTCTTCTGCACCTGGACAGTGATAATCCTGTCATTGTGTGTAGCATCCCTGGCTGAATAAATGAAATTTGACTGTTCCACAACTTGTCCTTGCATACCATAAACACAACTTGAACACACCGTAAGAGCTGGTGAGAAAGCAAAACAAAACAAAATATTTTAATTACACATAGCAGTGAAATATCTTCTTAAGATCCCTTTTTAACTCTTTTAACCTAAATAACTACTGACAATCTCTATATTAGAGTGCTTTAATGTCCTATACATTTTCACCTCAACATATTTATTCACATTTTAACAAATGTTAACTTAAAATGTAGGAGACAGCATTGCTATGCATGAATTACTACTTCTTCGTAATTCTTCTTTCATATCAAATCCATTTCTGTCACTGGAAATTACATATTTCTTAAACAGAAGCGTTTCATATAGGCAAAACCGTTTTTAAAGCCATGTCATGCCAGCAACAGGGCTAATATACTAGCACTTATCTCAGACTCTGCAAACCTACTAAAGTACGTATAATAAAATAACTCAAAATGCACACAGTGTGAAATAAAACATAGACAAACCTTGTACCCTCATCAGCCAAGTGCTATATTAGACAGAAATATTACTTTTAACTTCGTTTTTCATATGTACTTTGTTTAGTTTCCCTCCTGTTTATGTCTCTTTCTGGTTTTTTCATCTGACTGCTTCGATTTCTTGCTCTGTTGGATTACTTGTGACTGTCACCACATTCCAAAATTTCAGGAATCAAATAAGACACAAAATGTAATAAACTGTAATTATTATTTAATTTAACAATATGACGATTCAACCAGAGAAACTCTTTATGAACGTCTGTGTGTCATTCATCCAGTTTTCTAATGGTTGTAACTGTGGTACACGCAAAAGGTGTAATCACTTTTGTGAAAATTACTATTTACATATTATTATCATTGAAATTATTCTTGAGCACTATTACCTGTAACAAACAAGTATTATTTAGCAAGCAAGTAGTATTTAAGTTTTGCGGGTTTAGACCCAAGTATGAAATATCATATAACATATGTTATCTTAATATAATTCAATAATTCCTTCTGTTCATTTTTAATCATGATTATAAAAGAACCAAAACAACATATTGTCTTCAGTCATGTGGTTTTTATTTCAATAACTTTTATAGTCACAGGCATTGCAATATACAAGTCTTGATAATTACATAAAAAAATGATAAAATGATAAAAGGCAGTTCAGTAGACAAAATAGTGCTGATAATTTCAACATTTTAATGCCATTATAGGATTAGAATTTCCATCACTCTCCCATTGATATTCATGTAAGTTCTATATATTGTTCCCTGTTGTTATTTCATAGTTTCTGTAAATTACTGGTCTGTATTGTCTTACTCATCTACAGA
>JBBMOE010000024.1:6086131-6129633 GCA_037975065.1 Chaetodon trifasciatus | reverse complement strand
TGTGTGTGTGTGTGTGTGTGTGTGTGTGTGTGTGTGTGTGTGTGTGTGTGCTTGTTCAAATTCCTGATGAGGCCCACGAGGCCCATGAGGCCCCCCATTTCCTTATGGCGTGGTCAAGTTTCCACTTCTTTCCTAAATGTCTCCAGCTACTCTCTGCGTGTAACATTGAATTTATGGTGTGTTTATGTTCAGTCCTCTGTGACACAATATATCTTGTCGTTTCTAAATCTGACCATTCATTTTGCTCTTTGTACAGAGGCTGAATGTCTTTTTTTTTTTCCTAGAACTGTGAAGTAATGTTTAGCACCAGTTACGCAGTCAAAGTCATTTTGCACTGACAGACGAAAGAGTCATGCATCAGTTATGTCCAATCAAAGCATGAAATCTTCAGTGTAAAGTCTTCAGTGTGCACAGAATGTTCTGAAATGTAAAATATTAAACTTTGACAAAAATTAACAGATGTAACATCTCAGCGCTCACAATTGAATCTATGATTCGTCTGCTCTGAAAGTTTGGTCTGTGTCGCAAGTGATCATCATCATCTTAAACTGTAGCGTAGGTCACAACTGCCCATCACAGGATATAACAAAACCATAAAGTGGATGCACTACCTGACTGAACTATAGTGTAGACTCAGGTTGAGATCAGATGTAAAATGAGATGAGAAGAAAGCAAAGAAAGAAAACAATGGAAGCTTTGTCAGAAAAATCTACTTTGTGGTTTTAAATAATCTCTCAGCACAAGTAAGATTTTTCTGAGTAGCTGTTACAGTAAAGATGAAAGTCATGTATTAACGAAACAACAGGCCTCTTCCTGTGAGTGAAGAAATGTTTCTGAACAATCTTCACATTGTCTATAAAAAGTTAAAGCACACAAGCAGCAGCACACAGTTTGTTAGCAAAATCCTCACCTCAGAGTCTGTGATGTGTCCCTGCAGCCACGAAGAAACTAATGTCTGAGCATATATGCCGCAGCTGAAAAGCAGGTCAATGTATAACTCTATAAGTTTGAAGAGGCCGCCTCTGCAGCCAAATGTAATTATGCAGATGGCCCCTCTAAACCCTCCCTTCAGGTTTTTTCCTGTGACAGCTGTTTTGCTTTCTGCCTGAACACTAACATTTTCACAAAATTCAAGAACATTTCACAGAAATATTAAAGTGGTGGTGGTGCTTAGCCAAAGTTCTGGCAAGTCTAATACTTTCAAACCCAACTATGATTGTAGTGTAGCGTAGAGCAATAGCTTGATTATTACAGAATATGTATTTGTTAGAATCAGAGGAAGATTGAGGAAAAAAGGAAATAAACCAAAACATATTTAGTGAATTTGTTATACTGCTGTCAAAACTATGTTTCCTTATCAAATAGTACAGAGTTGGTGAGACAACTTAGCTTCTTAGTGCTGCACTGCATGTTTGTGTATGAACTTTGAGCTGGAGGACGTTGGACCATTCATCTTCACTCCAGTCAGTGGTTAACATTTGCCACTGTAACAGTTTGTTTTGTCCCCATTGAGTGACAATACAACATTTTACCCAGTTCTGCTTTAACTGCCCTCCTCCAGTTGAGGTCTCACATTAACAGCTGCCATTTTACAGGTGCATTTTAAATATTAATTTCCTGACCTAACTTCATTGAAAACATATCCGTAACCAAGAAGGAGAGAAGAGAGAAGAAAGATGCGTCCCCACAATGTGACTGTGTCAAGAGATTTATGTCTTCACAATGTGAGTAATACAAGTCCACACACACACACACACGCACACACACACGCACAGAGTTAGAAGAGAAGAGAAACGACGTACTTTATTGATCACTCCACACAACCACTCCATAAAAAATGACCCCCCCCCCCAAAAGATCACCACCTGACCAATGGTTTACACTGGATTGTACTAAGTGTGTTTTCCTTATGCTTATAATCTCACACTACCGCCCTGGATCACAATGTGATTGTGTAAACAGATTTATGTCCCTACAATGTAAGAAATACACACAGAAAGAAAACTTATGTTGCACTGTCAGACACACCTCTCCACTTTTGTGCTCATACTGTGATAAAGCTTTTCATAAAGGTTTGCTAAAACCTTGACTTTGTCACCATCCTCTGGCCAAAATTTTCCATTAATGTCACCATGACTGCTCAGCATCAGAAACAAACTTGGCTTTTATCCAACAGTGTGTTTTTACTTTATAATGAGCATTACAGCCTCACAGAACTGTAACTGCACACACTTAAAAATCTGCACAAGTCTTCATCTTCCAGCTCACCTGCAGATTGTTAAAGCTTATAAAGGTGATGATGTGAAAGCAGGGTTCACCACAAAGTCTGCTTTTACAAATCACCACACTCTATCTTACCAAGAGCCACCACACACTATGATATGTCGTAAAGATTTTTATACAGAATGACCAGTGGTTGTTCACAAGCAAGCAAATAGACATTGCAGATGTTACACATGCGTATATTAGTCTGTAATCTCAGATCTACATCTGAGACAGCAGGGTTCCAAAGAGGAAGTCTTGTTTGAACAAATAGTAGGTCATGTGGTCTTTCAGCTCTCACAAGCAAGATCACCCACAGATGAAACAATTTTTGCCAACTTCAGTAGGCAGAATGAATAAAAGCTCCTGTCCTCGTGTCAGTCTCTACTTTGAGCACAGGTTCCTGCCTCCTGTTTACATCTCAGTTTTCATCATTGGTCTGGTAGCTAATGGATGGGGACTGAAGTCTTTGCTGCACAACTGGAAGAAACTGGGTAACATCAACGTGTTTGTTCTCAACCTTGGACTCGCTGATGTTTTGTACCTGCTCACACTCCCATTTTTGGTGGTGTACTACTTCATGAAGAGTGAATGGATCTTTGGAGATACATTCTGCAAGATAACAAGATTCTGCTTCAACCTGAATTTACATGGCAGCATTGGGTTCCTTACTTGTATAAGCGTGTACAGGTACCTGGCCATTGTCCATCCAATGAGAATGAAGGGAAGAATTACTGTCTCTCACTCTGTGACCATCTCAGTCATGGTTTGGCTGTTGGTGAGTGTTCAGATTCTTCCTGACATGTTTTATCCCAAGACATCCGGAAACAGCACTGGACAATGTTTCGGTACCACCAGTAAGATCCATGTTGAGGATTACCTGAAATACAGCCTTGGATGGACGCTCATTGGGTTCTGTATCCCATTCCTCATCATACTGGGCTGCTATGGACATGTGATCGTTGTTCTCTGCTGCACAAATACCATTGACAAGGTACTGAAACAGAGAAGTTTGAGGTTGTTGTTCATCTTGATTCTTCTCTTCTCTCTTTGTTACATCCCCTATCACGTTCTCAAAAACCTCAACCTCTGGTCAAGAGTTCTGTCCAAACAGCAGAAGTGTCGTGGATGGTTCAGTCAAGTCTACGTTGCCCGTCAGATAAGTCGTGGCCTTGTGTGTCTGAACAGTGCTCTCAACCCTCTGGTTTAC
This sequence comes from Chaetodon trifasciatus, assembly GCA_037975065.1. Classification (NCBI taxonomy): domain Eukaryota; kingdom Metazoa; phylum Chordata; class Actinopteri; order Chaetodontiformes; family Chaetodontidae; genus Chaetodon; species Chaetodon trifasciatus. Next base: position 6,126,161 of record JBBMOE010000024.1, on the reverse strand, counting down.
CTCCACGGACAAGAAGATATCCCCGCTCAGCTCAGACAGCAGCTCCAGCAAGCTCGTCAGATGTTCAGCCGTTCGTTTCAGTTGCACTCCGGCCGTGAGCCAGTGGCACAAACTGCAGGTGATGTTTAACGAGTTAAGATTTTAACATGAAACGTTGGAGGACAAACAGCTGAAACAGCAGCTCTTGCAAACTTTGTCATTCTCATAAGCTTTTTATTCTTTGCCTGAATAGGACTTTTGTTGTACAGGGTTACATTTTTTTTTCTCTATCATGATACTTTAACCACACACCGGAAAATGTTCTAAATAAACAGGAAATTCAGACAAACTACGCATCTTGGTGTTGGTATGCTTCTTTTAGAACAGGGTTGTAGTTACTGTATTTGTAGTTGCTAAGATCTGGGAACTCATCACCACAACAAATGGAACGATTAAACAAGTTGCAGAAACCCAACAGTTTAACCAGTTTAAATCGCTTTATTTGGAGCTAAATATAAAAAGTGAGTGCACCCGACATGTCTGTAATTATCCCTCACTGTGCACGAAGAGTTTTGTTTTTTTTAGTAGAATCAGGGTATCAGCTTGTAAACCATGATAATAATTTGTCTGTTTCCTGTTGTTTTGTCTTTTATGTTAATTTGATGAATGTAGTTGTTCTCTGGAACCTCATCTGACTTCTTGTTTTTCTCTACTGGTTGTCACATGACATGTTTTATCTCTTTCAGTAATCAAGGAAATACATTTGCTCAAGACCTGTCATTACAGAGATATCAAGTCAATGTCGTAAACCATGCGAGGCATTTCAGATCATCTATTGTGTTAAACTGTGAAGGCTGAGAGAGAGAAACAACAACTGGTGTGAGCATTAGGTGTATTTGTGTACACATTTAAGATCTGAACAGGAAGTATATACTGTATAGAAAACACTTACAACCAACAACATAAATAAAAGGTATATATCCACTTTACATTTTATTGTTCACCACTGGTCTGGTAGCTAATGGATGGGAATTAAAGTTCTGCAGAAATGGAAAAACTAAAGATCATCGTGTTTGTTGTCAAACTTGGACTTTGATATTTGCATCTGCTCACACTCCCATTTTTGATACTGTACTACTTTTATGAAGAGTAAATGGATGTTTGGAGATTCATTCTGCAAGATAACAAGATTCTGCTTCAACCTGACTTTATATCGCAGCACTATGTAAAGCACTGTGGTACACAGAATCTAAAAGGTGGAGTGTACAAGAGGCACGCATGCATGTAGACAACATCACCACAGTCCAAAGCACTTTCCTGGCTAACAACAGACTTCTGTAACCTGGGGATTGGAAACAAGTCCTTGAATAATTATGGATTTGGTTTTCCTGGCATTAAGAACTAACTTGAGCCCATGTAGTGAGACCAAAAGCTGTTGAAATGCTATCTGATGCTTGTTAATGGCTTGGCTCAACTGAGTACACCACTGTCATATGCACACTGGTGCAATTTAGCAGCTTGGAAGTCCTTGCAAATGTTATTTTTAAATATAGAAAACAAAAGTCCCTGAAAAAAGTCTGATTTAAGATCATCTGTAAGAACACATTACATACCTTGATGGCCATTATCCTGCTTGTCCCATGGTCAGTTATCAAAGAAAAACAAATGTATACCATTGATTAATATTTGGCTGCATATTTGCAGTCAACATCTAGTTCTTCACAATCCATAACTCAGTTTTCCTGCTAACACATGAGGGTTTCACTAACAGCTGCAACAATCATTACCATCCAATAAGATTCTTTTGCAATGGAAACATTGTTCATGACTTCAATCTGACCTGGGGAAAATTTCTTGTCAACTCAGCTCATGGAACCCTTTGACTAAGCTATGAGTCAGAAAGTTAGCGTTATGAAGACAGTAATACTGTGTACGATTGACCATCAGTGAATATAATTTGACACACTGATTAAGAACAAGACTAGCCATGTCATTGTCCCCAAATCAATATCAAGATCATCACAAACAAATGAAAAGCCATTTGCGCTGTTGGCAGCAGACTGATGGAATGAGTTAAACAGTGAATAGGATGTGAGATGATCACTTTTGTGTATCTGTTTTATTTATTTAGTTTTTTTGTAATGTTGATTTGTCTGCAGCTAGCTTATGCTAATGCAAGAAGAGGATTGTAGGTCAGATTAGATATATTGTCTTTAGAGGAGGTAATAAAAGCACTTACAGTTTTTGACATCTGCAGAAGAAATCAATAGGTTGATTACTGTTACAATTACAGTTGGTCATTTGGCAGACACTTTTGTCCAAAGTGACGTACATATGAATTCACACACCAATGGCACAGCATCGGGGGCAGTGTTGGGATTCTGTATCTTGCCCAAAGATACTTCGGCATGTGGACTGCCGAGGCTGGGGATCAAACTACTAATTTCCTGATTGGTGGACGACCGCCAAACCTCCTGAGCCACAGCCGCCCCTTTTAAGGAAAACAAAAGGAAAATGTGGACAAATGCCTTTACTTTCTAAACAAAGACATCTGCTCTTTAAATTATGCATCTTATTTATCTATTCCCTGAAAATATAAAATCATACTATCTCCATTTAATAATATTTGAATAGAATAAAAAATTGTATTCTGTAAACTGTTTGTTTGCAGCATTGTGCTTAAACCATGATATAGACACCATTACCAAGGGAAGTCAACTCATAACAGAGCTATGAAGTGCAACCATAAATCAACGAGTCCAGACCAATACATATGCTGTCAAATATTGCCAATCATCATTTAATATTACATCATCTTTAATTACTACCATAGCAGGCATTTCCAACATCAATACCAAAACCAGCACTTCTCTGATGAATGTTAATCATTCATTTCATACCAGTAGTTGAACTCTTCATTTAATGAGCAAGCTTGTCACTGATTGGCTTTCCTCTCTTTTCACCTTTCTTCAGAATATGTACTCCTTTCTGTTATATGAATAGTTTATCTTATATGACTTTAACTCAACAGTCATAATACATTTCATGCTCTCTTGTATGACAAGAGCTCTCTTCAAATACTCTTGTGGGCCCCCTGGTGGCCAAGGGGGGCTACTAAGCAGGTGCTTAGTTCACTTATGCATGGGGCTGGCTCTGGGATGCAGGAAGGCAGAAAACAAGGAGACTTGATACTAAAGAAAACATCTGAAAATACTTTATCAAACACAGCAAATTACAAATAAAGGCCTGTCTCTAATATAGCCCATTTGAAGTAAAGGCCTAGTAGTTGAGATAAATCAAGGCCCAAATGCTATTAAAGAATTTATGTTAATTTTCTGCTCATTGGATAGGGGAATACTGGTTGAATGAACATAATGATTTAGCTTGGACAAGGCACCTAGGAGCAGGAACAGACCAAACACTGACAGGGGGAGTAAATAATAAAAATAGTAAGTGTGAAGACAGTCAGTACCCTATGCTTCATCTTTGTGTTGCACTAAACTTCAATATTCAAGCAAGGACTGAGGCTCATGTACTTTATTATTTTATTCATCAACGTTAAGATCAACCAGAAGTTCAAGTTTTTCAGAATCAGTGGTTTTATAGAGTCTCATTGCCCATCAGGTAATTTGTGGCCTATTGTGTCTGAACAGTCTTTCATCCCTCTAGTTTACCTTCATGGAAATGAAGATGTCCCTGTTAAGCTCAGCTCATTGTTCTCTGTTGTTATTCCATAATTTCTGTAACATTGTCATTTACAGGACTATTTTGTCTTACTTTTCTGAACAGTATCAAGCTTGTTCCTTCATTATGTCGTCTAATCATTCTTGGACTTGTATGTGGACCTCTTCATCCTCATCAAACGTCCAATGAGACATTTATAGGAAAGCCAGACTAAAGCGATGATCAGCAGACCAAATGCTACAAAGACTGCCATCACATCTAGACAGTGATAAGCATACCATGGCAACTGATATGACTCAGTTCGCAGATGTGCCGCGCCCTTGTGCCTCATGACGTACTCTATCCAGTAAAGGGCACTGTCCATAGGTTTTATGGGTTTGTCGTGATGCAGCTGTGACAGTTTGAGCATATTCTGTTTGTATGGCTTTTCTGGGTCTAGAATGTTCTTCAGAGCACTTGTCAGGGACTCAACATCTATTGTTGCCACGTCAACAAACTCAGCCACCCCCCGAGCCTTCATTCGGACCATGTTGTCATACTGGTCAAAGATCAAAGGAATACCCAGAACTGGGACACCGTGGTAGATGGCCTCGTAAAGCCCATTAGTACCCCCATGTGTGACAAAAACCTTGGTTTTAGGGTGACCTAGGATATCATTTTGAGGCAGCCATTTAACCAGTTTGGTGTTGTTTCCCAAAGTTGTGGGTCTCGTCCCGATGTGTCGCCACACAACTTTCTGAGGGAGTTTGGCAAATGCTGATGCGATGATCTCTGATATCTCAGGGCCGAGGTCACCCAGCAGGGTCCCCAGAGTCATGACGACCACACCATGTTCACCAGAACTCAGCACAAAGTCTTCTAAATCTGATGAAAGAGGTTTGGACGGCTTACCCTGGAAGCCTCCGATGTAGACAAGATTGGGCATGGTTGGACGAGGGAACTCGAATGTGAAGTCAACCCGTATTAGCCAGATATCAGCTCCCTGGATGAGAGACATGGTGCTGACATTATGTTCAAAATAACGATCACACACAGCCTGGTAAGGTGGATTTGAGACATAGTAGTGCATGTAAACCATCATGCCATGACGGATTATATTTTCAAGTCTTTGGAAAAAGTCCATCTTGTCAGAGTTCTCAGAGAACAATCGGGGCACGTAGGACAGAGGAGAAGGGGCGATGGCGAAGTGTGCATCTTGAGTGAAAAGCCAGCGCACATTTAAAACAATGGGAAGCTGGAGATAGTGTGCCAACAGCACTCCACCTGGAAGTCCAGGGTCAGTCAGACAAAGATCATATCCAGTTTCCTTCAACTCCTTAATTAGTGTCTTATTCTCAAAGATGCTGGTGATCAGTTTTGCCACAGCTGCGTGGTTCTCCCCTATCAGGTTGAAAAAGTTCTTATAAGAATCCAGAAATGCCCATGGTGATCTTCTCTTTCGACGGATCTCTATTGATCTCTTCAAAAATGAGGTCATGAAGGCTTGGTTCTCAATGTGTTGGGAACTTTCCTGGGTGATGGTGATGGAGGTGTAATGAGGTGAAAATTCAGAAACATACCAGCTGGTGGAGGTACGTATTACTGTTATTTGATGGCCCTGAGAATGAAGCATCTCCACCATGATTCTCATATTAATCCAGTGGCTCCCATCCATAGGGAAAACCAGCACTTTTCCAGCATCACAGCTGAAGCACAGAGTTGCTGAAAACAGCATGATGTACGCCAGGGCTGGATATGACCCCATCACTGTAGAGGAGACACAGAACTTACTGAACAAGCATTTGCAGTCCATACATTTGCAGAAGAACTCCCATATTATCACCTTTAAAAGCTGTCACATTGTCTCAATGTGTTAGCAAGCAATTGCCCGTGGACATGGAGGTCACATGACTCCACATGACCACATTTAAGGTGTGACAGGCTGTGCTCCCACATCATTTATTTCCTATATATCTCTAACAAGAAAGGATGACACCCACAGCATACTGCTAACTCTCACAGGAGCCAGTTAAAGCATGCATGCACACGTTTGGTTTTTTGCAGGCAGTTCAGTGTAACATGAAACAGGTCACATCAACTCCACTTTAAGCTCTGCAGAGAGTTTTAGTGTCTTCATCTTAGTTTTTAGTTTTTGTATTTTTGCTTTCAATGTTAAAATGTACAGTGTCTCACTTCACTGTTACAGTGTTCACAGCCGGTTATTAAATATAAAATATTAGAAATATTAGAGTATAATTATACAAACATGAACATTGCAGTGCTCTCAATCAAGTCTATGATTCATCTTCTCTGAAAGTTTGGTCTGTATGGCAAATAATCACTTCATCGTAAACTGTAATTTAGGCCATAACCACACGCCACTGTGAAATGCAGCAAACAGGATATGGCAAAGCCATTCTTCTGAAATGAGCATACAAGCAGCAACACAGTTTGTTCTAAAAAATTGCCACTCACCTCAGACTCCTTGACTTCATAGTCTGACCTAAATGAATCCAGTGTCTTGAGTTAGTATCAACAGTTGAGATGCTGGTGAATGTGTAACTGAACTGATCCTTTCTCATCCGTTTTTTCCTGTCACGGTTGTTTTGCTTTCTACCTGACCGCCATCTGGATACCATTTTACAAACTTCCAGAGTGGATACAAACAGGTCTAATATATTCAAACAACCTATAGTTGTCGTCTCTGCTCTCAATCACTTCACACGATTGCAACAGTTGTTTATCCATACAGTGTGTATTTAGTTAAAAGATATCCCCTTTCCCGCCTCTTCTCTCCACATGCATTTACACAAGAGTGAGGAAAAAAGAAGAAAAAATTAACATTTTAAGGTAATTTGTTATACTGCTGTCCAACCATATTTCCTTATTAAAGAGCACAGTCGGGTAACTTTCTTTTAATGACAAATCAATGTAACATCCCCACATGACTGTAGATTAGCCTTAAGTTAGAGTACATTGGACAGAATTTTAACCATCCATTGCCTTGAGTTGCCAGGTCAGGTCAGACCAGGCATCTTCATTCGCTAATGGTTAACATTTTGTCACGGCCAGTGAGCACAGGCGACAGGGATAGGACCCAAACACAGAAGCAGGCAGACAGGATCAGTTCAATGATTTATTTACAGAAGGTCTATAGCCTTCCATAAGGCAGTCCAGAAAACATCAGACAAGGTTTAAAGACTAGAAAGCAATGGCAAAAAGCACATGCTAACTTTGATGATCTGGCAGGGGAAGAAAGGGCCTGGTGATGAGGAGAAGAGATAAAGGGCAAGCCATTTAACATAAACAAAATACCACCACAACAACAGTGTAGATACCTGACCTGAGCCCAGTGGGACCTGTAGGGACCCGACAGGTTGGGCTGGATTCACACAAAAAGAGATGATAGAAATGATGTTTGGGTTAGGTCGGGTTCAGCCATGTTGGCTGGAGTAGCCCACTTGGCATGGTGCTATCTAGAAATATTGAAATAACTTTACATTAACTATGAAGTTCACTTGTTAAGCTGCACTTAAACTCCCTGTATTTCATTCAAACTTTAGTTAAGCAATTAGAATAAGGTTATTACTCATGTAAAGGAGCTAAATTAAAATACCAACAGTCAGCCATCTTCTTACGCTGTTTACACATAGTAGCAGGAATAATAGACTGTGGTCTTTGGGATAGAAAAGATTTTAACCAAATGAACACCAGGCCAAATGTTTTTTGAGTTGGTGTAGGTGTATACTGTGATCACAGGTATCAAAAGCCACAATGAGAACCCGTAATTGAAGCACAGAGGTGCAATTGAATCAATAGAAACCAAAATGTCACTTAACACTTTACTAAGTGCAGTTTTAGTGGAACAAGAGGCCCTGAAAGCAGAGAGACAAGGTCCAAAAAGATTATTGTAAAATATGTGGCCTGAACATTACTGAGACACAACTCCTTCCAGTTCTTTAGGACAGAATGGGAGGTTAGGAACTGGTTTATTCAGAGATCCTGGATCAAGGTGCGCTTTCTTAAGTTCACATTTAACCACAGCAGTCTTAAAGCTAGTGGGGACAATACCAGTTGTAAGTGATGAATTAACAATTTTGAGCCTTGGACGTTACAGAGATGGTCAGAGGTCTTTAAAAAGTGTAGCTGAGGGAGAAGCAGGCAGTTCATTTAGAAGCTAGAAGCAGTTTAGACAACCTGTCCTGCAGGCCTGCTTAAGAGCATGTGTTTGACCTTTAAAACAGGGTATAGACTTCCTTGACCAACTAGTTTTGGTGAAAGATCTGCAGCAGAATCCAGAAGAGACACAAGGTATTAGTTGAAGTCACAAGTACAATTCTCAGCGGGCTCTGTCGCTGTCATGGAAGAAGGAGGACTGCTGGCAACTGTTCTTTAAATGCACTTAAAGTTGTCTGTCCCACCAGCTAATGACCAGCAGAGCCAGTAGCCAATCCAGTGGGTTGCTAGGTAAGATTAATAAATTACCACCGTGGCCAAATAATTTCCAATTGCCTTACTCTCATTTGTCAGCGCTGGCTTATCACTGATCAATAGCTGGCTTCAACAAGGATATAGCTGCTGCCGACCCCATAGTTGCTAGTGAAAAACCCCCTTAAAAGGACCTGAGAGCCACGTGGTCTACAGAGTACCACAAGGTGGAATCCATTTCACTGGACAAAGCAATTTACAGGTGATGGAGTTTTAGTAATAATAATAATTTAATAATAGTTGATAATAATACTGAGAAAACATTTGGTTTCAACCATCTTCACATAAACCAATCATGTCCAGATTATTCTCAAGGATCAGGTCATTTATCAGTCAGACTTTGGTAAACAGTGACCTGACATGAAACCAAATTTGTGGGTCTTGTTGGGGCTGTAGTCCGATCAGTGGAGCTATGAGTAGATAATGTCTTAACTGGAAGAAGATATCTTTTTTCATTAGTATGGTTTCTTTCTGTGGGACAGTGGAGGGATACAGTAGTGATTACATAACATGTTTTGCTTTTTAGGACTTTAAACAAGTGTTTTCTGGGACGTGAGACGATAATTTGATTTTTGTAAATGACTTGCGTAGGCTGACAGTTTGCACTATTTCCTTGGCAGGACATGTTAACTAAAATCCAAATCTGCACTGACTATAACCTGAGCAGGCTGTCTGATCAACTGCGACCTGCCGAGCATTAAATCCTTAATGTCAAACCTGACGGCTATTTAAAAATAGACCATATTTAGTGTGCATGCTGTCTGGGTCGAGTTCACTTTATTTTGGCATGATTGCATCATTTCTTCTTGGTGTAAAATTGTGAAGTATGTTGATTTTTTTTGGTATACCAACTGCAAGAACAGTATTAGCATGACCTGTAAAGAATTATATTGCAGTATGGACTGGGACATGCCACATGTCTTCCACAGTCTGTATATATATTTTAAGCCACCATGACTGTTCTGTACTTTACTAAGATGATCTGTATGTTGAGAAGCATATTGTGTGCTTCAGTGACTCCTCACAGCTGACGTCAGTGCCATCACTGTTGTTCATTGAACTGGTCATGCGTGATGATGGTCTGTAAGCATAAATATTGTCGTGCCTCCCTGTGCAACAACAGTCACCTCCTCAGTGACCTTTGCACTTGTTACAACGCGCCCTCTGAGTGCTGCTTCTCCCTGCCATGTGTGTACGTTGTGAACTCTGGCCCTGGCAAACATTAAAGGACAAGCCCTGTCTGCTGCTATCATATGTCCATGTGTCATGAAAAGAGAGGGCTCGGGGGTGCGGGGGGTGGGTTGAGAGTACTTTGGCAGAGTGGTTTAGTTTCTTTAAAAAGAGCAGCGGTTGTGTTGTCGCTGGTCACATAATCCAGCGTGTCGATTGTGTCGATGGTCTTCAGCCCCTCTGCTGGCTGCTTCATTGGAGTGTAGCACAGAATGGAGCTTCCCCAGCTGGAACATGTGAGGCTACGCAGGTGTGACAGCGCAGGTGAGATCATCTGGGAACTGCCTCTGCAGAGGGAATGCCAAAACAATACATAGAAGAAACCCTGCAGCAAGCTTTCTGCTAATATGTGACTTATGCAGCACGTAGACATGTTCATAATGACTGACTGCAACGCAGATATGACAGACTAAAAATAGATCCCATGTGTTTTTATGGAATTCTATGCTTTGTGCAGCAATAATGTAACTCCCTCGTTGAGTGAAGCAACTGCACGAGTAGAGCGTTCATAAACATGATAAGACATAAACAGGAAGTGCAGAGAGCTGCCGGGTTTGTCTCCTATTATACAGACTTGCTTTTCTATATTTCTCTCACTTGCTATGTTTGTTTTGTGGTGCATGAGTGATGACAACATGCAGTGACTTCATGAGGCAGTAAGCAAGTCACAAACCGTGAATGAAAACACACATGAGACTTGATTCTGAAAACTGAATACCACAGGAAGATGAGGAACTTGTCGCTTCTGAGGGCCTGCTTGCTTTGTAATATTTGGCGGAATTTGCTCTCATGTTATTTAATTTGTCTTCTTATGATGCTGTTATGTGTGTGTGTACAGTATGCATGTGAGAGAGGGTAGATAGAGGGAGCAGTAGTGACAGGAAGAGCCCCAACTTCAATCCCCCCAGGGCTGTCGTTTGGGAAGACATGTTGAACTCCTGCCAGGAAAAACGTCCACTAGAATAGTATGCACTGTACCTCCTCTGAATGGTTCAGCTTATCCCAAAACAGGAAGCACTAACCATTAGCGGCCATCATCATAATCTTTGCCCATGAGTAACTGTTTGTTTGCTCAGAGAAATGATGTCTCTGGACACTCTGGTCCTTAAAAACATCAAATTACACTGAACAAATTATTTGCTCAAGATCACTCTCACATCTGTCCATTAAATATGAAGCTACAGACAAGAGCTGTTTATCTTATCTTAGCATAAAGTCAGATTAAATAAATGAGATATAACCAATTAATAATATTAAGTGAGCTTTGGAGGTGCTGGAGGCAGATTTTGTTACCTTTGGACCGAACCAAGCTAGCTGTTTCCCCCTGCATCCAGTCTTTATGCTAAGCTAAGCTAACCGGCCGCTGGCTGTAGCTTCATATTTAACCGACACTTATGAGAGTGATATCAATCCTCTCATGTAACCCTCCGCCAGACAGTGAACGAGCTGTAATGTCGAGTTGTATTGTGGTATTGTAAGTGCAGTTTTTTGGTGCTTTTCTTGAACATTTCCATTTTATAAAGTTCAAAATATTGGTATTTTTAAAGTATCAATTTATAAAAGATTATGCATTCTTATAGATTAAACTACAGCTCCAACTCCACAAGCTACTTTTAAATGCTGTTTATATCAGTAATAATAACAGAATGAATTAATATATACATACTAAAAGGAACCAGAATGAGTACTTTGACTTTTGCATTTGCTGCTCATACTTCTGTATTTGTACTTACAATTTAAGGTCCACCGTGTAGGAGTTAGGGGATCTACTGGCAGAAATGGAATATAGTTTTCATAATTTGTTTTCATTGGCATTAAATAATGTGAAAATAAGAATCACTGTGCTTTTGTTACCTTAGACTGAGCCCTTTGTATCTATAGAGGGAGCAGGTCGTCTTCCACACAGGCTGCCATGTTTCGACAGTATCCCAGAACAGAGAAACCAAGCGCTGGCTCTGGAGAGGCCACCATAGCTTCTTCTACACAGAAAGGAAGAGGTGAAGCAAGGTGTATTCAGTTGTTTGCCTTCTGCAACCTCACTGCTAGATGCCACTAATACATGGGTCCTCTAAGTATATTCATATTGTGGCATCCACTCACAAAGCAGCAGCCAGTCTGGGTGTTACTTCTAATAATCTGCGTTTATGAATGGCACCTTCACTGAGGAGAGTTGGCTGATGAGCTGAGACATCCAGTTTCCACATGCAAACAACATTTCAATATGGTCCTTTTATAGAGTTTGGGGAAACATGTAATTTGTGGCAGTTTAATAACCCTTAACTGTCACTTCCTGGAGTATCTCAGATTTGAGGTTAAGGCTTAAACTGCCCTCTAGTGGTAAAAAAGAAGAAGCCCCACTCTTAGTTTGATAAACAGTTCATTCAGTGCCAGCCGAGCTCATCTGAATTCATGAAAGTTTCCCACCTTTGGTGTCTCACATGACCCTGTTGCTCTCACTCTGGCTGAGAAACCAGCTGTGTCACCACAACACATGTAGAGAAAGATGGCTTTGGATGCTGCTCTGCTGTCTGACACCACCACAGAGATTCGGGCAGCTCCCCTCAGGCCTTTTAAATCACGAAACAGACGGAGAGGCCGACAAACAGCATGGCCTCAGGTCCTCCCCCTCCTGCCTACCAAGTACTTCTCCTTAGCAACAGTCAGCTGACCTGCAGTAGGTGTTCAGCGAAGCACACAGATCATAGAGCTGTGCGTCTCAGTCGTTCAAGCTCACTCCTCCACCCGCCGCTCAGGCCTCATGGCTCTCACCATCAACACAGAACAGAAACAGCTCACACAGACTCCTCTGCTCAAGATCTGGGTGCCATGGATGGGCTGCAACTTGAACCGCAGGAGAGGATGTAAGTGTAGTTCGAGTATAAGATGATCAGGATACTTTACCTCATCTGCCTTGTTCCGCCTCTGCTTTAACTTGTTCCAGCAGATGAAGTTAGTGTTTGTTTTAACACTCCCAGCAGTCATATCTGTGTGTTTCATGCCACCTGTGCTGGATCCTCACCGCTCAGGCCTGTCAGGGGATGCAGGTAGACAGGCAGCAGTCTGCGAGACAGAGAGGTCAGCCATGGATGACAGCCAGGCGAGACTAAGCCAGGTCCGAGTTGGCTCTCTGTTCAGTGTCTGACGTGGTCCTTTGAGCATTTTGCTGACACATCATACTCTATTGATAATCGAACAGCCTGGAGGCTGACACTCTCCCTGTCCTTGTATAGACACACACAGGCCAGTGGGGGTCCATCTGACTGGAAGGCAACCCTGCAGGCTGCCTTATAAATTACTGGTATTTTTTGACCTCAGAGACAGACAAGCATGCAACAGCCGGCTCATTGCTGGGTAAGAAACACGAGAAACGCGATAAAATTGTCTTCAAAAAATGTCAGGTTTGTGTGGAAGTGTATGAGCAGGGAATGATTTATCTCAGAAGTCATACAACAGTGTCTCACTTCTCTACATTGTCTTCTTTCTGAGCTACATTTGCCCAGGAAGAATAATGGTGCCATCTTGAGGACGCTGTTGTGAATAGCTGAGCAGATTTGAAACCATCTGCACGGAGGAGACTGACATTTTAACACATGTGGAGATTAACAGTGTCTCATTCTTGTGATTGTCAGCCATATGGTGCAGTGCACTCTGCTGCTCTGGTTTCTGAGACTGCCTGAGGAGGAGAAGCATCTGCTCAGTCAAAGTTCTCCTTTAAGGGTGTATTTTACTACTTGAAAATTATTATTTCATTGTTTTGGTGTGTTTGGTTATTTGATTTTGTTTGGGGTTGTTTGGACGAGACGTGCAGCCAAAGACGGGCAGATAAGCCTGTGAGTCTGCACTAGTTTGCAGACATTTGAGCTGCACCTTGGAGCTCTTATTCTCTCTCTTAATGAAGGCAGGGACACTCACACACAGAGCCTCAGAGGGTGGCTCTGGATTGCATTGGACCATTTGAAAGCGACGCTAATGCTCTTTTGCTGAATGATGTGTCACAGCAATCACACTTAAATGTGAACATCAGCGGCGTTCGGTGACTTTTCCTTTATGATATTTGTGTTTTTGTCTTCATCTCAGCCTCAGTGCCTCAGCTCTGTAACTCTCCCACATTGATTGTGATGGTGGGATTGCCAGCCAGAGGGAAGACATACATCTCCAAGAAGCTCACTCGCTACCTGAACTGGATCGGAGTGCCGACAAAAAGTCAGTTCTCAGAGTGAATCCTTGAATGCTGATCTTAAAAATGTATAAAAGAAGTCAAAGAATGGAACATTTCAGTGTTAACTAAACCACGAGTTCAGAACCTTTCATTTTTTTCTTTTTATTTTTTTAACCTCTCTGTTTCCCAAATCCAACCAGTGTTCAACGTGGGTCAGTACCGCAGAGAGGCCGTCAAGATCTACAAGAACTATGAGTTCTTTAGACCCGATAATGAGGAAGCCATGAGGATCCGCAAGTAAGAGGAACAATGCATGCCAGAACAGCAGAATATCACACAAAGTATTAGAAATGAGTCACCTAATGCTCAAAGACGTGATTTGCCTTCAGCTCATTTTCATGCCACGTCCATCATTCACTCATATGTTTGCAGTTTTTGCTCCTTTGCCCACACGAGTCTAACTTCTCTCTCAGGGCGTGTGCTGCCGCCGCCCTCAAAGACGTCGCTGCCTACTTCACAAAGGAACACGGACAAGTAGCCGTGAGTAAGAGGACAACTGAAACTGTCCCTCTAATCACAATTAAACACTCTGATGATTTATTAATGTTGTTTCATGTATGTGTGTGAGACTACCTAATTGCATAAATGTGCAGAGAGGATTATTAGCAAGACAAGAAATTATAAAATTATGGTTATGAAGAGCTTTTTCTTTCATTGTTGTTGTAAAAACAGTATATAAAATCAGCTGTCATGATGTTGTATTAAAGTGTTTAACAGCACAATACGTTCTCTTATAATTCAGATGCTTGATTTACAATCATTATTAGCATTTGCCAGTGTTATAAGGATGCATTGATGACACCTGTGTGCTGTCTCATGCAGGTATTTGATGCTACCAACACCACCAGGGAGAGGAGGGCAATCATCATTAGCTTTGCAAAGGAGAGGGGTTACAAAGTGAGTACATACACCACAGCTGGGGTCATATTTGAGAAATATGCTTATCCACTTTCTTGCTCAGAGTAAGAAGAGAAGATTGACATCACTCTTGTTGCTTTCCATTGCATTTGAAGCTAGAGCTAGAAGATGGTTAGCTTAGCTTAGCATAATGACTGGAAGCAGGGGGAAACAGCTAGCCTGGCTGTGTCCAGAGGTACAAAACTCTTCCTACCAGCAGCTCTTAAGATCAGTAATTAACATGTTATATCTCATTTGTTTAATTCATGCAAAAACCATATTGTAAAGATTACAAATTCTTTATTTTGACATATGTGTGGGACTATTTCTTGGCCGGTGACAACAAGACTCTGGATTCCACATTTTGATGTTTCTCCTTGCTTCCTTTATGCTAAGCTAAGCTAATCATCTTCTGCATGGTCACAAGAGGAAAATAAAGGACACATTTCACAGCCATTTAACAATTTGTGTGCAGGTGTTCTTTGTGGAATCAATCTGTGACGACCCAGAGATCATTGCAGAGAATATTAAGGTGAGAAGCATCTTCACGGCAGGATACGTTTTTTCAAATTTAAGCATTTGCAGAAGTTTTCCTCAATAAAATTCCAAATCTTTCCAGCAAGTAAAATTTGGGAGTCCAGATTACGTGGATCGTGACATAGATGAGGCCATGGAGGACTTCAACCAGCGCATTGAGTGCTACAGGGCCAGCTACATGCCGATAGACGATGAGAAGGACAGGTACTTACCCATGATGCTTTTCTTCTTGTGAGATTAAAGAGGGAAGTGGATGGTGAAAGCACGGTCTAAATTCTGCAAACTGACCTTGAACAGGAAGCTCTCCTACATCAAGATCTTCAACGTGGGCATTAGATACCTGGTGAACCGGGTCCAGGACCACATTCAAAGCAGGATAGTCTACTACCTCATGAACATCCACGTCACACCGAGATCCATCTACCTGAGCCGCCACGGAGAGAGCGAGCTCAATCTGTTAGGTCGCATTGGTGGAGATTCAGGCCTCTCACCCAGAGGACAGAGGGTGAGCTGATTACACTGCACAGATGGAGCTGAATCCTTCTATCACAGACAGAGTGAACATGTTTTAAAGCAGTTTTAAAAAACTGAACTCATTGTTTCCAGTATGCAAACGCCTTGGCGGCCTTCATCAAAAGTCAGAATATCAGCGATCTGAAGGTGTGGACGAGCCACATGAAGAGGACCATCCAGACCGCAGAGGCCCTGGGAGTCCAGTATGAGCAGTGGAAGGCCCTCAATGAGATCGACGCTGTGAGTTTATATTAAGCACATCCCTTCATCTTAAAACACAGTCCTTCAGACGAAGACGTGTCTAAGTTTAATTTAATATTTCTATATGATGATTTCAAATGTTGAGTCATGATTGAATGCATCAGAGGTTTATTTCTGATGGTTTATTTCTGATTTCAGGGGTTATAATTCAAAGAGCTTTCACACTGACAGTGAAGTTTAAGTTTTAAAAACAAAAGATGTCTCCCCAGGTCAAAAAGTAGTACATGTTAGTGTATTAGAAATATAATTATAAGTATAGTAAAGTCATTAAAGTACTTTTTTACTTTTTGTGCTTAATTGAAAGTATCTTTGACATGTACTTTTAAAAAGTGTGCTTCTAAATAGATGTCATTAAGTTCTACTTGAATGTGTTAAAATGAATATACTACTTTATTGTAAGTGTATTATAAACTGTACTTAAGTGTACTTTTAAAAAGTGTGCTGAATTACAAATACTTTTAATAGTGTATTATGAAAAGTATACTTCATGCTTAATTAAAGTGTACTTTAATTTCACTTCATTTTAAGTATATAACACACACTAATGTACTTCAGGTCACTTAAGGTTTGTAAAAAGTATCACTGTCACCTGAAGGTGATAAAAAGAGTACAAAGTGTACTTTGTGCATTATTGACACAGTATACTGTAAGTATAGTACTTTTTAGCTGGTTAATGCTACTTTTTCTCACTAAGGGGGTCTGTGAGGAGCTAACCTACGAGGAGATTCAGGAGAATTTCCCAGAAGAGTTTGCCCTGAGAGATCAAGACAAGTATCGTTATCGTTACCCCAAGGGTGAGGTGAGAGCTCCCCTGAATGTTCGGTGACTTCTTCTGAACTTTTATTTAACCGCTGAAGTATCAGTGTTTCAGGAGTTTCCAGTCGCACAACTTTTGGAAAGTAGCGCGAGTTTCAGGAGACAGTTATCTTATCTTAATCTAACTTATCTTAGTGTAAAGACTGGAAACAAGTGGAAACAACTAGCCTGGCTCTGTCCAAACTCCAGAGATAACAAAGTTGTGGATTTATGAGGCGTTTCGTGCAGGATTATTACTTGATTGGCAGAGTCACAGAGATGATGTCACTCCAGAAAGTCACTGCATTTCTGAACAAATCAAACAAACAAGCAGTGGTCGAGGCACTGGGCTGTTTGACTTAAGTAAAAGTTGCAATATCACAATGTAGAAATACTGTCAGGAGTAAAAGTCATGCACTCGAAATTTTACTTCAGTAAAAGTGAGTAAGAATTAGCATCACAATAAAATTGAAGTACCAAAAGTAAAAGTACTCATTATGCTAAATGGTCCATTTTAGAATAGCATAAATGATATGCTGTATATAAGCATCACTTTAATGTTGCCTGAAGGTGGGCCTAACTTCATCTATGATGATACTTCATCAATTATTTGTTGGTTATATTTTGTGTTAATGATCTGAATCTGTGAAGAATCTATTAAAGGTGTGTTGAGTCATTCTGGAGCATAGTATCTCCTCACACTCTGCAAGCTGTCTGTTCTGTGTGTGTACTGAAGAAATCTGGTATTTGTACACAGCGCTGGTTCACTGTTCCAGCCAATCAGCAACAGGTGGTGAGTAATCACACCGCGAGGAAGGAGCTGGCAATGTCAACGATCTTCCTGAGAATGACTCAGCCCACCTTTAACTAAACTGACAAATTTAGTGCAGTAAAAAGTGCAATATTTTCCTCCAAAGTAGAGCACAGTAGGAGTAGAAAGTAGCATAAAATAGAAATACTGAAGTAAAGAACAACTACCTCAATATTGTACAGTACTTGGGTAAATAGAGGTGCTGGCTGGTTGATTTTTTTTACTTTTGGACAGAGCCAGGCTAGCAGTTTCCCTCTGTTTCCAGTCTTTGTGCTAAGCTAACTGTCTTTTTGTATTTATCAGACACTTATGGGAGAAGCATCAATCTTCTCATCTAACTCTCACCATGAAAGTGAATAAATGTGTTTCCTAGAATGTTGAACTGTTCCTTTAAGGGCCTTGCACAAGAGGCCCCATCCAAATGTATTCTGCAGAGATATTCATGGTCAGAGTAAGGTCAGGTAGGGTCAGTAGAGCGCTGTACAGTATACATGCCTTCACCAAATGGGCTGAGATGATCAAACAGAATGACTCCAGTTGAATAATTAATGAGCTCTTCAATTATTTTGTCTCTCGTCCAGTCCTATGAGGACCTTGTCCATCGTCTGGAGCCAGTAATCATGGAGCTGGAAAGGCAGGAAAACGTTCTGGTGATCTGCCACCAAGCTGTAATGCGCTGCTTGTTGGCCTACTTTCTGGACAAACCAGCAGGTACAGAAATCCAGGCTCAACCGACGCACAAGCCGGCTTCTTCTCCACTTGTGATACCCAGTAGTATGTGATGTTGTTTCTTAATAATCCTATTTTCTCCTCCTCTGAAGATGAGCTGCCTTATCTAAGATGCCCCCTTCACACAGTACTCAAACTCACACCAATAGCCTATGGTATGTGTTCAGTGCCTGTATGAGATACTCAGTCTCTAAATCTAAATCTCTCCCTGACAGTCTGGCTTTCTTCTCAATTGCAGGGTGTAAAGTCGAGCCATTTTTCCTCAATATTGAAGCGGTTAACACACACAGAGAGAAGCCAGTGGTAAGTTTCCACAAGCACACATTTGTCATAATGGATACTTGTCTCTGCCAAGCATTGGGTCTGTGGTACATTATGTCTGATGCACTCGGAGGATTCACTGCTTTAGCCTCACTCAGACTGGTGAGACCATTAGCTTATGGTGGCTAGTGTTAGCTAAGGTTAGTTAAAGGAGATGCTGTGTAACTGACAACAGTGAATTAGTTAGTTTGTTGTTAAAACCATTTGATTGTTTAAAAAGAACAGCAGGACAT
Organism: Chaetodon trifasciatus; assembly: GCA_037975065.1. Taxonomy (NCBI): domain Eukaryota; kingdom Metazoa; phylum Chordata; class Actinopteri; order Chaetodontiformes; family Chaetodontidae; genus Chaetodon; species Chaetodon trifasciatus. Next base: position 6,107,485 of record JBBMOE010000024.1, on the reverse strand, counting down.
TTTGGAGATGGAGTTGGAGTTAAATATCCTGTAATTCCCACTTGTGGCCACAGTGGCCACTATTCAGCAGAAGTTATATATGCTCTGTCCCTTATCCATATTACATACTAATTCTGTACTCACAATAATGGTCATACTCCTCTAGCAGTTAGTACACAACAAAATGAACACACAATTTTGGGATATCACTCAGCCAAACTGAAATAGAAAATGTTGTCTGAAAATTTCTGTTTGTTGAAAAAAGTCTGTGAAGTGGAGAACCTCCACAGTGCCTGTGGGCTTAGCTAGCTAGCCAGAGAGACCTCGCTAACCCCACAGTCACACCATGAACATGCACATTTATAATTTTTCTTTTTAGGGCACAAGTGGATGCTGCTCAGTAGTGGTGTTTTGCCTTCAGTCATGTTTTATTATACTTCTACTTTCCAAAACCAAAAACCCGCTAATCCTGGCCTAGCATACTGCAAGATACATGGATCTAACAGTTTCATGCTGCATACTGCTGTAAGCATGTAGTACATACTGCATACTGCATACTGCGTTCGAGTGTGAACTGGATTTGGGACATGCTGATCGTCTCACTTCAGTTTGACTCTCAGCATTTGTGTTTCTGTCCTTGCAGAATGTCGACATCAACAGAAACCCAGACGAAGCTCTGCAGACTGTTCCTGACCACATATAACTGCTGTGTTGTGAGAAAGGGACGACAATCATATGAAACTGGATGTGTTGCTGCTTATTAGCTTCACTTAATAATAGAGACGCACTCCAGTTAAAGGTTGACTGTGTGGAAACAGACGATGGAAGATGAGACGTGGAGCTAACAGCCTGTATATGCCTAAAATCATCACTACAGAAGCACATGATGGAGAGGGTGGTGCAGGAGATTCTGTTTTCATCATGTCTGTCAAATGTTCCTGTCTAACCTGACTAGAGTTTGCTTTTCTCAACATTTTGAAACTGTCACTTGTTTACAAATGATTTAGAGGAAACTGTGTATTGAGGCGGAGAGGACAGAGGGTGAAAGATGCAGCGAGGACGTCCTTGTAACTGTTGTACAGATAACAAAATGTGTTGTTGATAATCTAATTATAGAGGTGAGAATCAGCACCATGGACAGCACCCGAACAAACACAACAAAGTGTGTTGGCTTGAATGAAATCCTGTAAATAAAGCAAAGCCTCTAACATGTCTGTGTGCACAAAGTAAATTCCCATCACAAGTCAGAGACATGCTGCTGTTATGTTGAAGCTAAAGTCAACAAAACGATTCCCCGACACACCAAAGTGCTGCTCCCTTCAGCCAATAATGGGCCTTTGAGAGAGAGCGCGCGCAAGGGAAATGAAAACCCGCATTTGGGGTTAAAATAAGGAATTAAACTCAGACTGGAGACTTTTTAGGAGCACTCCTACAGAGAGGGGGAGGAGGAGGAGGAGGTGTTTTGGTAGGGGGGTGTTCTCCCCAAATAGCCGAGCAGGGGTTAATAATCCCTCATTTCTCATGCACCTCGGTGGCAGCAGTCCGCGTAATTTCCAGCATGCACGAACACAAACTGAGAGCTGCTTTCTGCAAACCCAGCGGGACTCACGCAACTTTCTGACTCAACTTCACGCTTTTTCGCCATCTTTTTTTCCACAGCACCTGACGGATATCAGAGCGTACATAGAGCTGTCACTCTCCCAGCGGTGGAGCCGTTTAAAGTAAGCTGAGGAGAGGGAGAGGAGAGGGAGTAACTTGTGTAAAATATGAGGTATGTGCGCGGAGTCCTGCTGCTGTACGAGCTGCCTCAGTCCCGCTGACAACGTGAGACCTCTGGGCAGTTTCCTTCACCCTGCAGCCTAAAACCTGAACTACTGTGGACATGATGACCTTAAAAGTTCAGTGCATTCTAGTTTTCTTCACTTTCTATGTGCAAGAGGGATTATCAAGGGATTATGAAGCAAACCTTGGAGCAAATATTCTTTTGCAGGTATACTTTCCTTTTACCTTTTTCAGTTTTGTGTCGAAAGTCATTGAAGGCCAACTTTATTTTTTATATTGAAAGAAGAATGGCTGTACCTCAGCCATGCCTCAGTCACAAACATTTGGTAGAACAATTTAAAAGCCCATGTTTCCTAAAATGAGCCCTAACAGTAGTTTACATCTGCAGAAGATATCATAAAGTCATGTTTTCTTCTATACATTATATGATTTTTATGTCTCTCCATAAAGGGTTTCCACTCTTAAAGTTATTTGTTTATGTTAAATTCCCAGGATATGTGGTAATGTATTGACACAGCAATGACTTGTGTGCAAAATTAACATTTGAGACCAAACCGTGCAGCGCTCTCTGGCCCTGTGTACAGTGAAAGCATTTATTTTCAGTTCCACTTCCCCTCCATTCATGAATGGCTTTGATTCAGACTATTTTGACACAAAATCTTGACCCAGCCCTCACATAGGCAGATTGTGGAGATGGAGGCATTTTGCACAAACTGCTAATGAATAGTATCACGCACCAAATCATAACAAGTGTGCCTCCATCTTGAAAGCAAATTATTATTATATTATTGTTTTTGAAGCTACCCATGCACTTGATTGACTCGCTTCTTTGTTTCTTTTCCAGAGAGTGAAACGTCAAAGCAAGCCAACAAAAGCAGTGGTAAGTTTGTTACTCTTGCTGAACATTGATTATATCTCTGAAGTCCATTTGCATGTGTGGCAGAAATATTTAACCAGCTATTCGCACAAAAATAATACCTGCAGATCTAAATTACAGCTGTGTGCTTTAGCCCCGGTTCTGCCCTCTGTTAGACAAAGTGAAGTGCAGAGCCTGCTCCACAGGGAAACAACCACCAACACCTCTCAGGGTATTATCTGTAGCTCCACTGTGGTTTCCCATCTGTTTACTTCAGTGTTAACTGTGGAGCAATCCCCTGAAAATGTGCAGTAACTCAGTTTGCATGGCACAAACCGCAGCTCTCCTAAATAGCCGTGAGCTGGAGGGCTGATGTGGCTCTCGTCCTCCTGCCTGTCGCCTCTTCCTGCAGTAATGTGGCCTGTGCTGACCAGATTGGCCTCAGCAGGCGCCGGCGTTACCCGAGTAAACAAGAGCAGGACAGAGACACCATGCAGGGAACTGCTTTGTGTTGTTTCGTCGACTCGCCGGAGCGATGCAGGCCAAACCGTGATGTGGGTAAAAAAAGAAAGTGCTGTGTGTGAGGGTTAGGATTTGTTTTCCTTACGCGTCAGGGTAGGGTTTAAGTAAAGGTCCACGGTTGTCTGTTATAGTCAGGCCTGATTGGTGTTATGATCTGTGGAGCTGACTCCTTTCTGGGTCTGAATAAGTTTAATTCAGGTGGCAAACTCAGTCCACCCAGACCTCCTGTCCAGCATTCACCATCACTCCTGCGTGATCAAACTCCTTTCAAACCTCCTCAGTGATTTCTGCCTGTGTTTGTGCCTCCACCAGCTGAAGGTGACAGACTACCATGTGAGGTGTTCAGTGGTGTCCCGCTATGCCGTCACCACAGTCCAGAGTTCAGTATGGAACCAGCTCCCAATCACCAAGGAGGCCGCCTTTGAGGTGGACCTGCCGTCCTCTGCTTTCATCTCCAACTTCACCATGTAAGTCAGTCCATCAGTGTCTTTCCCCGTCTCTCTATCTCCCGCAGCACTCAGTGTTTCTGCATCACTTCTCCTTGTGTTTGTTCATTTCTATATTGAAGTTTTAAACTCCAACATTCAACCAGTCATTATCTCGTCTCATGTGTTTCAGATGGGACCTTGTTGAAAATACACCTACTGAGTCAAAAGTATTGAAGTTGGCAGGGAAATATTATTTCCTGGAGAAATAATATTTCCCTGCTGTATGGTGGGAAATAAATAGGAGCAATGTTCTGGTTAACGGGCGGAACCCAGAAATAAAACTTCAGAGGAATTATGTAAGGAACTCGAATTCCGGTCAAGAGGAGATGCAGAATTTGATCAGTCAGAGGGCTCTCCTTCAAAAAATGCTAAATATAAACAAAACAAATAAGTCAACACTGCCGGCCAAACAGCAGCCCCGGAGCTGGATTTGGGAGCGGAAGCAGGTCAGGAGGAGGTGGAACCTGAGGGCAGATGAATACCAGGCTTTGTAAATGGAAGTCAGAAAGTTAATAGAGAAAATGACAGGAGTTTGCCCAGTCCCCCTTTTCTCCCCCGCACAGTTTACTGAGGCAGCCTGCCAGTTTAGATACGCTACACACACACACACACACACACACCTACATCTACTGTATGCATGCGTGCACACATGGAGGTGGATGTAGGCTTTTTAAGTATGTGTGAGTCTGGAACTGGTGCAGCTTTTTACAATCCTTTAGATTTCTGCTTTTCACAGACATGCACACTCGCTCATACGCCTTTCACACGCACACTCAGAACACCACCAGAAACCCAGAGGAAAAAACAGGCTGCGGCAAATGTGTTGCGTTACTTCTTTGGCATTTGTGTGTCTGAAACTGAGAGCTCTGTGTTCTGTGTGCAGGTCACTGATGTACGGCCATTCCTGAACCCCCTCAGCCAGCCACACATATAAATACAAGCGCCTCCATTTTCCACTCTGCTCTCTCCTGCCATTCTGCTCTGTTCCTCAAACAAGACCCGCTTCAAGCCTGTGGGTTTATTTTAGTTAGCCTTTGATGTTTTTTCTCTTTGGATATATTTGTTCAAAGGACTTGACCTTAATTTAGCACCTTGTCACATGACGTCGGTGGTCACCAAAGTCTACGAAGTGCACTGTGTGAATCAGATCCCACTCTTGAGCGGTGGTTTTGGTTGGGAATTTGTTGGGTGCAGCACACAGCGGAACTCCCTCCCAGCGTCATCGGCCTGCAAGATCTCTCTTCATTAATGCTGTTTTTAGAGGGAAATTACTCTTTTCCACTCAACCTGTTTATGACCCCGCCTCGCCTTCACATGCTATGAGCTCCATTTGTAAACAAGCACGGTGCGTGTTTGTGAAGCAGCACAAGGAGCAAAATCAAGTAAATCATGCTCAAGAGCTCAATGCAGGCCAGGAGTGTTTCTGAAATATAATCTGGCTACTGTGAGTCACACAGAGAGCTGTTTCTTCCTCTCTTCTCCATCCCATCAGCACCTCCAACGGCAAGGTGTACGTGGCCCAGGTGAAGGAAAGAGCTGCTGCCAGGAAAATTTACGATGCTGCTAAGAAGCAAGGAAAAACAGCCGGACTTGTTGCTACCAAGTCAGTCCCAGGCAAAATTTGTTCTTTTTTTCTTTAATTTCTTTAATTTCCACAAAATCATCATCAGCCATTTGCAATGTCACACTGTGTGTTCTCCAGTTATTGAAAGGAGACTAACTTCCAATCCAATACCTCTTTCCCTCTTTTACTCTGCGGCGCTCCAGAGAGAGGGAGATCGAGAAGTTTCGTGTGGCAGTGAGCGTGCCGTCAGGAGCTCGGGTGTTCTTCTCTCTGTCCTACGAGGAGCTGTTACCTCGTCGGCTCGGCCGCTACGAGCTCAGTCTGGGACTGAGGCCCGGGCAGCCTGTGCAGAACCTCACGTTAGATGTCAGCATAACAGAGCGGCCGGGCATCAGTTTCATTAAAGTTCTGCCTCTCAAGACGAGCCGACTGCTTTCCAACACTGCTCAAGGTAAGATCTGACAAAGTTATGAACCGTCAAGATGGTTAATTAACTCTTATGCTGTCGTAAAATACAGGTACGCTGCCTCTGATCCCCAATCAGGTGTTTAAAGCAGGAAGTGTAGAAGCTTCCAGGAATCTGAACTCTCTGGTTGAAAATGACTGATTTAATCACAACAGAGGTCTATACAGTAAATATGAGGCTACAGTCAGCAGCTGGTTAGCTTAGCTTAGCATAAAGCCAAGCCTGCAGTCTATTTCCCTCTCTGTGTGTCAGTGTGATTGTCTGAGGGGGGACAGGTGTTCTGGAGCCAGACCAGAGCCCCATCCTGTAATCAAGACTCCTCCAAAGACTCACCTCTGTCATGTCCACCTTACCAGATCGTAGTTCCTGCTCATCCCGTCCTGCTCTCTAACTCCTCCCCGGCTCATACGTCATCCGCTGTAGCTCTGCAATGAATAATCTTTATTCAAACTACACTCTCCTCTCCTCTTGTGTCCTGCACTTGGGTTTGCTTGCTTGCCATAACACCGACTCTGTCCAGGTAACAAAGGTGTGTCTTCTCCTTCAGGTTTCCAGGAAGTCAGCCAAGCAATAGTCCAGCACCTAATCTCCTGTTAAACCACCACTTGTCATTTTTATGCTCATAGACTTAGATATACAATGTTTGAGGTGCTTTACAGGTGCCAGTAGGCAACTTTTCTTACCTCACCTTAGAAGCAAGGTTAGCTTTCCCCCCAAAGCCGCCTTACAGACATGAAAGTGGTATTAATCGTCTCATCTGGCAAGAAAGCAAACATATTTCCCAGAATGTCAAACTATTCCTTTAATGCTGTACATAATTACTTGAACCATTTCCGGTTGGTGCGACATTGATTTACCCATGTGTTCCTGCAGGTGATGCCGGCGCCCCTGCCTCCACTCATGTTGAGCACAGCGGCGGCTGTGCTCGAGTCCGCTACAGTCCCACTCTACAGCAGCAGAACAGCATCTCCTCCAAAGGTCTTAACGCAGACTTCATCATTCAGTATGATGTGGACCTCAGAGACCTCTTGGGTGAAATCCAGGTCAGGAGCATCTTTTCATTCCTGGCTTGTAAAATGCGCTGAGCTTGCATGTTTGTGACAATGACAAAGTGTGTTACTGTATTTTTGTCCTCAGGTGTATGATGGCTATTTCGTGCATTACTTTGCACCCAGAGGGCTTCCTGTGGTACCTAAGGATGTTATATTTGTCATTGATGTCAGTGGCTCAATGATAGGCACTAAGATAAAACAGGTAAAGTGGACAAACTTCATGCGCTCCTTGTGGCTCAAGCTACAGTTCAGGCATGAATAAACTTGCTAAATCTAAGAACATTCTGTGAAAATAATGTGAAATTTCTGCCAATAATCCAATAAATTTCTGTCAGTAGACCAAGCAGGCCATGAGCACCATTCTCGGCGACCTTAGAGAGGGAGACCACTTCAATATCATCACCTTCTCAGACAAGGTTCACACCTGGAAGAAAGGAAGAACCGTGCGGGCAACGCGGCAGAATGTCCGAGACGCCAAAGACTTTGTGAAGAGGATTATTGCAGAGGGATGTAAGTGGAAATGTGATATTGTTTTAATTGTGGTATCAAAGTTGACCCTCTTTGAACTAAACGTTTGTTCTCCTCTTTCCTCTTCTGAATCAGGGACCAATATCAATGCAGCTCTTATTTCAGCTGCCCAGCTCGTCAACCCGCCGTCCTCTGCCTCCTCCAAACTGCTCTCACCCCGTCGCGTTCCTCTGGTAATTTTCCTCACTGATGGGGAGGCAACCATCGGAGTAACAGCTGGTGACACCATTCTTACCAATGCCAAGAAGGCTTTGGGCTCCGCTTCCCTGTTTGGCCTTGCCTTTGGAGATGATGCAGACTTCCTGCTCCTCAAACGTCTGGCTCTGGATAACCGAGGCGTGGCCAGGATGGTGTATGAGGATGCAGACGCAGCCTTGCAGCTGAAGGGCTTTTATGATGAAGTAGCCAGCCCTTTGCTGTCAGACATCCAGCTGTCGTACCTGGATGATCAGGCGTTTGACATCACCCGCTCTCTGTTCCCAAACTATTTCCAAGGCTCTGAGTTGGTGGTGGCTGGGAAGGTCAAACCAGGGGTCAAGGATTTAAAGGTGTCGATGTCCGCCACTAGTTCGAAGCAGCAAGTCAAGTTGGAGAATGATGTGTTGATTTCTCATGCAAAGGCGAATGGAAGTGCAGATTCGCTAGACTGTTCAGCAGGCTTAGAGGGAATCTCCAGCTTTGTGCACCGTCTCTGGGCGTATTTCACCATCAAAGAGCTGCTACTGGCCAAACTGAACACCACTGACCCAGCAACTCAAAGGTTACTGGCAGACAAAGCCACCAACCTCTCGCTCAAATATAACTTTGTAACACCAGTCACTTCTTTAGTTGTAGTTAAGCCAGATGCAGATGAAGCAGCTCAAACTCCATCCACCGCAAAACCCACCACTGCAGCCACTACAACCACGACTGCTGCTACCACCAAAATATCAGCTGCTGGTGCTGCAAAGAAGCCCAGCTCACCTTCTAACCCCCGGCCAAACAAAACCAAACCGGACCCTCCTCAGCCACCTCCAAATACGCCTCACACTAAAAAAATCCCACCGCCGGCTTCCACAGTAAAAGCGGTGGTTTCATCGTCCAAGAAAACCACGACAACCTCCAGCCCCAGCTCTGTCAAAACTCCTCCAGCTCCATTCTCTGGTAAAAAGCTTGCTCCTTCCCAGAATGAATCCAAAACTGCGCCTCCTCCTCCTGCTGGTAAGATCCCCACCTCTGTGCTTAATGCTCTAAAAACAGCATCACCCCCAGCACCCGGAAAAGTCTCCACTCCCCAGCACAGCGCCACGAAAACAACCACTCCCTCAACAACCACCACAATGTTATCATTCACCACCAGCACCACGCTTCCACTCAGCTCAGTCAGAACCGACCCCGCGCCCCTGCCAGGAAGACCCCTTACCCCACAGCCCAGTGCAGTAAGGACAGCCCCCCCTCCTGTCAAGGCGACTGCACCCTCCACAGAGGCAGGAAACGGCAGCACATCTGCTCCAGATGTTCCTCAGCCTGAAGTCACCACCGCTCTGCCTGAGCTGCCGTCTCCACTCACCTCTCCAACCCCGGCACCGGCTCCGGCTGTGGAGGACAACGACACAGAGACAGACCTGAGCATCGCCACCTTTGTGTCGGCCACCTTTGCCCCCATGCCTGGTGTCACAGACGGGCCTCGGCTGTGGGAGGCAGCAGGGCTTCTGGGTAGGTTGTGCACTGCGTTTCATCTGTCTAATCTGAAATCACAGCCTTTCTGTACCCTGAGTTGAACAGTTTTATTCCTAACTGAATGTTCTTTATCTCTCCACTAGATGTCTCTACTTTCATCCAGAGAAAAGGTGAACCTGAGTTTTCTATTGCAGTGACAGATCACATTTCTATGAGCTTTGAATTACATTTTATCTGGAAAAAATGACTGGCTGCTGTTTGATTCTAATACACCATGTTAATCAGCTACAGTACAGCGTTGGGACTGAAATATAAATCAATCGTTTGTTCTATCTCTTACAGATATTGATCTTGTGAAAGGTGAGTATCAATAGCCACGCTTCTGTCGTTCCCTGTAAAATTAAAATGAGCTGCAGAATGTCTCCTGAACTCGATGCTTGCTTCCATTTCCCAGACTATGATGCAACCTATGACTACGACTACGATCTCACCTATGATGCCTGTAAGTTTTAAATCCTCATCAGAGGCAAACCTGCACCGTGGCTGCTTTTCAGGCCTTAAAGGATTCATGTCAAATGCATTTTCTGACTTACTTTTAGGGGACGATACTGCAGACACGGAATCATTTGGTACGTATTTACAGGGTTTCATGCACAGCTGCATGTCTTAAATCATATTTCATTTATTGTAGACACACTGCTTGCAATACCTGTGGAGCTCTGTCATTGGTTTCAGTGCTTGGCAGTGAGGGGGGCTGTCCTTTAGTTGAATGTCTTGTGCTTTTAGAACCGCCGTCCAGACTGAGCACCGTCCGGGTCTTCTCCTCATCAGGTAGAGGACCGACATTGTATTTAGTTGTTTCCAGTGACACTGCCAAAGTCATTTAATATTTGATGTGCTCATGTTGTATTAATGCTTGTTGTTGTCTCTTGTAGTTGATGGAGATCCTCATTTTGTGGTCCAGCTGCCAAAGCTGCACCAGAACCTGTGTTTCACAGTAGACGGCAGGGCTAATGATGTTCTCAGACTGTTAGAGGACCCAGAGAGAGGTATGCTTAGATATACTCATCTCTGCTAAGTGTATAAATATACATGTTTTAAGACCAACTAGCACATGTTACTACACTGTTCGTGTTGACTTCTTAAGCGAATCACTAAATGTGTTCCCATGTTCCACAAGGGATCATTGTTGATGGCCACCTGATGGGGGCTCCCTCCAAGCATGGTGCAGAAGACCGGCCCCGAACCTACTTTGACCAGCTCACCATTTCTTCAGCCACAGGCGGCTCCGGTGACATCACGATCACCCTCTCATTGGACACTGTGGTGGTGGAAGGGGAAGGGCGGGATACCCTTCCCATCAATCAGCAGGGGTCGGTGAGGAGGCAGGGTGTGACGGTTTCCGTGGACAACCATCGTAGCTGCTGGATCGAGCTGGCCAAGGACGTGCGCTTCCTGGTCCTGTTCCACCACTATAAACACCCCAGCTACCTGCAGATGGCTCACCTGGGCTTTTACATCACAGATGGAAAGGGACTGTCAGCTTCAACCCAAGGCCTGCTGGGTACGTACACCTCAGCTCGTCACTGATACCACTCAGTGATGGAAGAAATACTCCTTTACTGAGGCAAAAGTCCCAGTACAGCAATGTAAAAATACATTATGACTGTGACTGATAGATTACATGATTAGATTGTTTATATTGATGCAGAAGTTGCAGCATTTCACTGGTGTGGCTGGTTGAGGTGGAGCTGATGCTAAACTACTTTATATACAGATAAGTAGTATTAAGCAGTACAGTGGTTCCCAGCCAAGAGGTCGGGCCCTCCCAAAGGATCCCGAGACAAATGTGAGCTGTTGTGCTTTTTAAAACGTGAACTACTCTTCTGGACCTTTCTTTACACTTGACTTTTTTGTGGTACTTTTACCTCTTTGGACCTCAAGGAATTATTTAAAGTAACTCTGAAGCAACTCTGAAACCTGTCAACAGGCACCAACTAGACACCCCTTTTTATAAGGGGTCACAAGACAAAAAGGTTGGGAAAAGGTCGCTGATTTAATCTTAAACCATGTGTTGTACTCCAGCATCATGTCAACTGTACAATAGTACAAACGCTGTATTTATTATCCATATTGGCATTCAGTGTTCCTGAAGTGCAACTGAACATATGGCATTGGTAGTTTTTCTCATTAGAATTTTGGCAATAGTACTTTTATTGCAATTAGTATTTTTCATCAGCTGTAACTGTACCCTTCACTCAAAGTAAAAGTACAACGTTTCCATCTGAAGTGGAGCAGTAGTGTAAAACTGAGGCACTTAAATAAATGCACTGAGTAACTTCCCTCCACTGCTGTCCTTCGTCCGTCCACAGGCCAGTTTCAGCACGCTGACGTGAGTTTAACCGCCGTGAAGGATTATCTGGATGGAGGAGTTCACAAGGAGGCGGTTTCAGCCAGGGGGATCCTGAGGTGGGGCGCCGAGCACGTGCCGGTCACCTTGCAAGACAAGACGCTGAAAGACACGGTGCGAAAACGCCACGCAGGCAAGTGCTGGGTGGTGCCCAAGGCGGAGATAGAGAGGTTACTGGGTCATCCATACGAGAGCTACGTGGTGGATCAGGTGTAATTCTAGCTGAGTCAGCTCCACCTTGCTGCCTCTCTGCTGCACAGCTCAGGTCACAGCAGTTATCGTGGTGTGGTTATCGGACAAAGGGTGAGCAAGAACTGGACTCCGTGAGGCTAAAATGACACGCCGCCAGTCTCTGAATGAGGCGGTCTAATATTCTATAAGACAAACACAAACAGGTGTGGTTCCAAAAGAGGAAAGGATGGATGACAGCGGTGAAAGAGGAAGCTGTGGAGGAGTAACGAGGACGCACGGTTCGACTAATACAGCGACGGTCTGAGCGATGCTGCCGTTCTCTCCGGCTCTGAATTTGAATCGGATTCAAGCTCTGTGTTCTGTATCTGTGACAGAGACGCAATGTTCTCCTGTTCGCATGGCAACCACAAAATGTCCATTTGTGCTGCAGCAGTTTGCGCTCGCTCCAAAATGTCTTGCACACTAAGTCCGTCCAACTTCACAGATATTTAGCAAATTATGCTTATGTTTCATGGTGGAATGATTATTAGGCTAAAGCCAGACTGTTCTCCTTCAGAATCACCTGTTGTTCTTGTTAAAGCTCTTTCATTCTGTGAGTTGTATTTTTTAGTCCAAGTGTATATAAAATATTATTGTAAGTATAGAAAATGCTCCCGTACTGACCTGGTTGTAGTTACTGCATCTCCAAAAAGATAAACAAAGCAAAATCAGGGTGTTTCCAGGTTTGCCATGTGCTTTTTATTTTTCTATCATTTCATTCATAGTTTAATTCATTTTATTTGTTACACAAGACATTAGGCATTGTTCACATACTAGTGATCAAACAAGGACAGTAAGTTTTCTACTACTCAGCCTGAACTATTTCTTTTGTCAATTTCAAGGGATATTGTCAGTAGTGGTTTTCCAAAGGCCAAACTGGATGAAAATTAAAACAGTACAACCACACATGGGGCTTTTGTTTTCAATAAATAAAAAAAGAGGCTGATGTTGAGGAAGGGCAGGGGAGGAGGGGCTTCAAATATGTCTCTGTTCAAAGAGTAAACAGTATTCCAGTTGTACTCAGATAACATGTTTCCAGGATGAAGACCACACACAATGTTGAATGAAGCACAGTGTGAAAACCGTTGAATGCGCAGCTGTATAGAGTTTGCTTTCAGCTCCATGACTTGACCGTCGCTGTTATCCTTCCATCAAAACCTGTTTCTTAGGAATGCTAATAATCATATTAAATCGTGACGCGGCACTGGAATGATCGTAACACATGACACGGCAAAAAACAAACAAAAACAAAGAATTTCGGTGTGCATCACTTTTAAAAATCCATTTTTACCATCGGAACGTAAACTAATAGCATAGCATACTCAGCATTTGACATAAACCTTCCCACAACACGTCAGTGAAAATCAAATAAATAGAGCATAACAATAAGACACGTCAAACACCCCAAACACACGATGACTTGGTTTAGAGTCCAGGGATTTGTCGTGGATGATAAAGTGAAATGGAACCGCTTCGGTGTTTCAGAGAAAACGCCTCGTCCGTTGGGTGAGCGAGAGACACGAGCCTCGGCTCAGGTGTGCACGAACAGCCCCGATGTGGTCGGAAACAATATCCCTTCTGTAGTATTCAGTCAGATCTGCAGAGCGACGTACACTACCGAACATCTGTCAGCAAGTTTCGCCAAGAACAGCAACCATTTTTGGCACACGACTGACCTGCCACTAACGGTTAGTTAAAACAAAGCAGTTAATTTTCGAAAGGGCACAAACATTTGAATAAGACCCCAAATTAAGGCTAAAACCAAATAAAAGCATCTTGGTTCATTCTTATGGGGCGGCACCTGTCACTGTGGCTTCACACCTTTGCTATGCTACGAAGTCGTTTAAAGTTATGGGAGTATCCAGCTTTTCCCTCTATTAACAACTAGTTTTCATAGGATTTAGTCCCTACGGGAGTGACTTATCTAAATGACAAACACAAGGGTTGAAACAACCAAGACACAATCTGGTGCTTTCACTAGGAGCCGAAATTTCAGTCTTCACCCTCTTCACTCAGAAGTGAAACTTTCCAAACGCCAAATCCAAAAACATTTCCCGTATACATTCTTAAGCCCCGTGCCACACTTCCTCTCAACTCAGTTCCGTCATTTTCATCACTCGTTCCAGATCTTCCAGCCTCTCCACGCCTCTTTTGTTCCTTACATTCCCTTTTTTTTTTTTGTTCAACTTGAAGACCACAGTTTCAACCTCAGATCTGTAAACGTCATAACTTCAGCCAGTGAAACGTGAACCAAATATATAGAAATAAAACTCTTCAATAATTTAAAATGTTAGAAAGTAAACTATTCAAATTCAAAACTGACATCACACAACAGAGATAAACAAAGGAACAGTTTCTTTTGGAGATGGGGGGGGGGGGGGCAGGGGTGGGTGGGGTTGACAGTAATTAGCCACTGGTTAGCTTGCCTGCTAGCACAGGGAACACAACAGCATTGCAAAGTGAGCACTATCAGTTCACAGAACAGCCCATTTATGTGTAATTTATCATCACATTTTTTTTGCCCGACCAACAGATTTTGCCAAAAGGAGCGGCGTCTTTTGAAGTAACACAGGTAAAAGACCAAGTAAGAGAAAAGTGAAAGCAGGGTTGACAGGAGCGATGCGTGGAATGGTCCAGCCTTCATACAGCAGTGTCGTTTGAGTCTATGTACAATACTACCGTGTGTAAAAGATGCATGCATGTCAACTGGAGGTGACCCGTCCAGAGGATTCTACACTAAGCCGTCACAGACCTCTCATGTCAGAGCTCGCGGTTCAGACCTCTCAATGCCATCAATCTTCCTTCCACCCGGCCTCTGATACGAGGAGAAAGACGTTACAGAAAGAATGAAATGCTTTGAAAATCGCCAACAACAAGTAATAAATTCACCTCTAATGATAATAGTTAAGACATGATTATACTGTAAATTCTACAATGGAATGAAAGACCATATCAACCCTGCTTTTCGGTGACAGAGAGAAGGAGTGCGAGTATTTGAACAGTGTGTGTGTGTGTGTGTGTGTGTATGTGTGTGAGCATTTATGTGTTTGGACATGTGTCAAGAGAGAGAGGGACGTAAGGAAAAGGAGGCAAAAGGCTGAGGGCGAGCAGAGCCCAGAAGTGCACCCACCCCCCAGCCACGCTCACACTCCCCACCCATCTGTTTTTTTGGGGGCTGCTCGGGCAGCCCCGGCCCCCCACCGCAGGCTCTGCCGCCTCTTTTGCCCCTTTTCGCCCCGCCTGCTCTCCCAGCCCCGCCCTCTCTCGAAAGCCCCTCTACCGCTCACTGCTCATCCTCCCCAAACACGTCGTTCTGTTTGCGCTTCATGTTCTCAAAGTCAAAGTCGCTCCCGGTCATACGTTTGTAGATGTCCTTGATGTCGTTGCAAGTGGTCTCGAAGTGAGTGGTGGCATCATAGGACCTTGAGGCGAAGACCTGGAAAAGGTAAAATAAGAGACTGAGAATCTGCAGCCGTGCTAGCAGCTCTGTGAGGCACAGCTGTGCTTGAGCTAAATGCTAACATGCTCACTGATGTTTAGTGTTTTGTTACTTTAGCTTGTTGCATGCTAACTTCGCCTATCTAAATGCTAACATGCTCACAGTGATAATGCTAACCTACTGATGTTCAATGTTTTGTTACTTTAGCTTGTCGCATGCTAACTTCACCAATTAGCACGAAGCCGAGGCTAAACCAAAAATTTGGGGCAAATTTTATTTTTTTCTGGGGATCCTCAGTATCTGCAGCAGTTTCACAACAATCCATCCAGTAGATTTCAAGCTAGTTTACTCAAAACTTGTCAACCTCATGGTGGTTCAAGATAAGTGATAACAACTGATGCTCGAGGGGCTGTGCACATCTGTAGAGCATCAACATCATTAGGCTTCATCCTCTGATGGATGGTCTCCGATAGCATACTGGTTTCTAAAGACTTAGCTTTTTTATAGTTATAGTTTGTTGTAGGGAAAAAGAAAACCTCTTACCTGGCTCTCAGTACCGTCATCTGTGGGCTCATAAAGGTCACTAATAGCCACAAACCTGCCAAAAAAAAAAAAAAAACACCTGTTAGCTACACCTGGCTATTATTTAAAGTTTTTCATCGTGTTATCATTGTCTTTAGTTTTACATCGAGCTTATTTTTGAAACCATAAATGCGTGAAATGCTGACTTTTGGTCGATGGGCTCCAGCAGCTCCAGGGCCGGCTCTATCTCAGCCTCGGGCTCGCTGGTCTCCACTGTGGTGCTGACGATGGCGATGTACTTCCCCTGGGCTGCCACGTTGTGAGCATAGGAGATCATGCACACGTAGATGTCTGGAGAATTGACAAAAAAAGGAGGAGGAGAAAGTCAAATCCGGCACCTAAAAGCTGAATTCACTGTTTTTTTTTGACCACTTGGGGGCAGTAGAAACAAGCTGTCATCGCAGCATCCTCTTATAAAGTTGTTATGGCAAACTTGATAGCAAACAGTTGCTAATTTAACACTAAAATCAAATCAGCTATATTTAACCGAGAAGCATCTTTGTTCTCCATCAAACTGCACTTTGTCATTTAGCTGATTCATTAGCGACTATGATCCGTACCTGAGTTGCGGTTAACCTGATTCTGAGGAATGATGATCTGGCAGGAGTTGGCGTCATTGGTGTTTTTGATGGGGTGGCTGAGGATGCAGATCACACGGATCACCTGACCCGCCTTGCGGACGCGGTCTGGGATGTAGCTGGGGTCGCAGATGAGCTGCTTACAACGAGCCACCTGCAGCAGGAACGACGGGGAAATGAACAAGCAGCATTTTAAAGGACTTTCCTGAGTGAATACATTAATTTATGATGTTAAATTTGCTTAATTGTGGATGATGAATCAGCACTGCCGTACCTCGCCCTCAGACTTCACTCCAACCACGTGGCCACCCTCCATCACTATCTCATCCACTGGTTTGTTCAGCATGTACGTCCCTCCATAGATTGCACTCAATCTAAAATGATAATTTGATAAGGACTGTTCAATCATGGAGTGGATTTGCATTTCTGTATTTATCATAAAAGTAGTATATGGATAAAAAATGTATTAACAATAACCTGGCAAATCCCTGCGGCAGCTCCCCCAGACCATACAGGGGGTAGAGGTACGGGCTCTTCCCATACCGGGCCAGAGATTCACTGTACAGCTTGATACGATTGATGGTCTCCAAACAGGGAACATCAAGATAGCTGAAGGAGAAAACAACAGAGGAAGACAATAAAAATACAGAAATGATGTGACACTGCTAATTCAGATAAAAAGTTCATCTTCTGACAGTTTTGTTAAAAAAAATGATCCTACTCGTTGGTGAGTATTCAAGTTAAAGGCGCGCTATGCAGGATTTGTCGGTTGCTGTTTGTAAACACAACATCCAAAGTTGGCCCCGCCCCCTAGCAGGAGAGAGAGTGTGTGTGTGTGTGTGTGTGTGTGTGTGTGTGGCCCGCCCTCGGTCAAACAGAAACACAGACCTGCAGCTCTTTAAACATCCATGATGCAGACAAGAGAGCGGAGGAGACAGAGACTGCGATATAACCTGGTCACTACGTTTTTATAGAGTTCCGCCCTCACACCCTGCCCGCTGTGATTGGCTGGGGGCTTCACACCCACTGCCCAAAGGTCGACACCCAGAACGGTCCCAAACACAGCAAAATAAGCAGAACATAAAGGCAGAGGAGAGGGTCTCGCCACACGCTTAAAGTGATGATAGAGAGGGATTCTTCTTGTTTGAGTCTAAACATTGTTTTTAGGAACATCCTGCAGAGTGTCAGTTCCTACACTGAAGCTTTATTAAACCTCCATTAGAGCTTTTACTCTTGAGCTAAAACCATGTCCGACGCTGTGCTGTTGCTCTTACTCATCTGTCCTGTAGAGGGCCAGGGCGTGGCCAGTGAAGTCAATGACATCCTGGCCGAGGTCAAACTTCTTGTAAACATCCCTCATCGTTGTGGTTTTGGGGTCCACGCCCTCAAAGGTCTTGGGGTCATTCTCATCGAAGTTGGCCACAAAGACTAAAAACTTCCGAAACCTTCGCTTCTCGAACATTCCCATCAGATCTGCAGATTCAGACAAAGGCTTTACGTGATCAAACGGGATTTAAATGCTCGTAATTCTTTGCTCATTAACCGACATATTCGAGCGGCTTACTTGAAGCTAGCGCCTCGGTCTCGGTCGACGGCACCTTGTAGATCTTCCCTCCTTTGTAGACAAAGCTTCCCTCCACTACTTTAAAATCCAGGTATCGTGTCACTTCTGTGTATAGTAGCATCTTCACCAGCTGACCTGCAGTCACACACACACATACGTTACATCTCAGCATTCAAGCAATCAAACATGAACATACAGATATCCCACCTAATCATCCTAACTATCTCCCAAGTTTATGATGAGTTTTACGGAGACATGTTCATCCCTTTATGCCCTCAACCAGTGACGCGGCACTGACCGTTGGCCATGAGAAACTTGGGGATGAGGTCAACGTTCCAGTCCCTTCCTCTGCCCATCGCCTCGGGCGGAGTGTCTGGAAGACTGAAGCGCTTGTACAGCTGTGGAACGACAGAAAAGAGACACATAAACTCCATCCTGCGAGGCTGAAATCTACGAAGCTGACAGAAGGATATGGCGGTGAGCAAATGAAGACAATAAAAACAGCAGCTGATGCACTGAAAGTAAAATGAGATGTACTGAGGGACATAAAATATATTGATTGGTTTTATAGATCCCAGGAGGCCTTTACCTCCTCCAGAGGGGTGATGGAAGAGCTCTCGCCACCATAGTAGGGGTTCCTGTCCATGTGCAGAACCTTCTTCCCATTCACAGACATGATCCCGGACAGGATGCACTCCTGCATAAAACAAGATTTAGTGCCGACATCAATTTGAAAATGAACAAACATGAAATAAAGGCTGTTTGGGGAGGAGATCTCTCAAAATGAAAAGAGAGATTTAACAGAAGCCATAACGGGAAGTTGAGAGGTTTTGACAGAAAGCTGCAGGGAGGACAGAGGGAACGGTGTGCGCATGCGCGACAAGCTCGTTTCACCCATGTATCCATAATAATAATAATCATCATTATTATTATTATGATTATCGATACTATTAAAATGTGTAATCTTAATACGATATCCGGATGATATTATCACGACATAAAATCAAATTCAAATTATTATGGCAAAGCACTGACAAAGGATATTTGATACCTTTAATAAAACTACCAATATGTCGACTTTTACGCGTGCGAAAATCCAGATTAATATCCCCAAACATGGGTCGGGCGTGTTTCTGACGCATTGGGCGTGATAAGTGGAAGGAATTGCGGCGAAGAGAAGCGGCGGTGAGACGCTCAGTCATTTAATAAACCCGTGCTCAGGCCTGCGCCAACCTCAGGATGGAGGCCTGTCTGCGCGGAGAGGACCATGACACTGTGGGGTTACGCCTAAAAGATGCTCCTGGGTGGAACTCAGCACCGGGCCGGCTGGGAGGACATGAAAATAACTCCCGGAGCACCGTGTGCGTCCTGTCGTGCACAAGCAGGCCGTCTGGCACATTTAGCGACATTTCCGAAGCGCATCTAATATCTCAATTTCCTAATGTCACAGGCGCACTGGGATGCAGGAGGCTTTCACTCCTGGGCTCGGACAGATGGAGGATAGCGGGCCTAGTTTGGCTAAAATAATCCCGTGGAAACTCGCACAATCCGTCTCCTGCGTCTCTGCGCAATGCGAATGAATCTTGACTACTTACTGTGAGTCCGGTGCCCAAAACGATCACATCATATTCCTCATCCATGTTGTATCACCGCCTCTCCCGTCTCGCCCTCTTTTTGCCTTGAGAAATGAAGGGTATTGAAGGAAAGAATGCCGGTGAGTCCACAAAACCGGGGGTTTGGCTCCCTTTCTCTGCCCAAAGTGCTTTAAACGGCTCGTTCAAAGTTAAATATTATTTATTAATCATTAGGCTTTAATGACTAATGGAATATACTGTCCACACTGTCACCGGCGAGGACGACCAAAGATGGCCCTGATCATGGAGCACTCTAGAACAATGTTAGTGCGCGTCGGGAAATAGTGCGCATCCTCCTTCTCTCTTCCCATCTCGTCACACAATGGACTCAAGCTGAAAAGCTGACTGTACGGGCAAACCCCGCTCTGAGCTGGCTTCATCGAGCGGTTATACACACGTGGCGTTTCGTTTTAGAGTTTGGCTTTGAGTTTAACATTTTTTTTGCCATTTAAAATACATTTCGTCCAAGTCTGTGCGGTCTCTATTTTCTTTGCTATGCTTCGTTTCCAGTTGTAGGCGCAGCGTTGCGTGGATGCAGGCAGTGGTATCCCTCCGCCGCCACAGCTGTGTGGATAGGAGTTGCTTTCACTAACTGACCGTACGCAGGCCTTTCAGCAGAAAAACTACTCAAAACTTTACTTGCATTTCTTATGTTTTACTCCTAATAAAGACCTCATGTGTGGATGATGAGTTATGATGAGAAGAGTGGTGAAATGCCAAAATTTAAGCGTGTGTCAGCACCATGGACAGTTGCATGTCTTATTTGTTATTTGTGAACAAAGCTCAGAGTTCAGCAGCTTTTTACAAGTCACATGTCTGTTTATGGCACGGTACGTCTTATGACAGCCAGTGCAGTTTATTGTTATTGCACCTGTTATTCTGCAAAGCCCTAAACTGAGGTATAAACTAACTAGCATTAGCATTGTAGCAGCGGCTCGCACAGGAAGGTCAGAACAGCTCATGCTGGCCGTGTCCGGATCGGGAGGAATAAAACAATTCTTCCGTTTTTTTGACGTGACCAGGGCAAAGCAGCCACAGCTGCAGCCTGTCGTGGCGTCCAGAGGCAGCTGTGGGCAGGGTGAAAGAAGCAGGAAGTCCTTTCTGTAGCGCTGCTGCACATGACTGTCAGCTGGTTTGCGTCACGTGACCAGAACTTTGCGGAAAAGCTGGACAAAAATGGCAGGATCGAGGCGCCCGAGTCGAGTGCGAGCGATGGCTTTTATTGCCTTTTTCTTCGCCCTTTTCGCCACGGGGAGCTCCACTGCTCAAGTTCCAGTTCTGATGTGGTCCAATGAGGGGTAACACTTCATTTCCATTATTTATTTGCAACGTAAGACTCACTTTAACGCCCAGCACTGGCTAGCTGTCTCACATGCTAATGCTAACACTTAGCAACTCAGCTAACTGAGTTCCTACTTCTACACAGGTAAGACTAGTCGAGCTAAAACTCTCAGGCTAAAGTCTAAAAACAAAGTATGTCACGTTTGTTTTGACTTTCAGTCCGTACAGTTATCTGAAATCCATAGTGAACTTCTCACAATGTGATGAAGCTTCCACACATACTGAAATGATCCAGTGAAACAGTGAGTTAACGTCTGCGTCACACACGTTGAACGTGTCATAAATAGAGTTTATTTGCACATTTAAACATGAGTTCAGTCGCTACTCAAACGCATTTACACTACAGGTTTACATACAGTGGGTACCACAGTTGCTCACTGTGAAGCAGCCAGACATTAGACGGGGCCTGCTCATACTACTCTATGAGGTGGTTTCGTCAGAGGAAGAAACTGTCACAGCCAGGTTTCACTATGAGAAAATATTTGTTCCAAACATCAAATATGAAATGGACAAAAAGCCGTGACCAGACAGAAGAAGCTGCCATGAATTTGTTTTATGGAGACATGGCTGCTTTATTTATTTAATTTGTATGTTGTTTTTACTCTAAGTGTGATTCCAACAGGAGAACAAGGTGCGCAGTAACAGTAGAAAAGAAGAAATGTTTATATATATATATATA